>PJEM01016656.1:0-24948 GCA_004023845.1 Helogale parvula | reverse complement strand
CTGCAGCACTGTCCTGTGTCCCCCCGGGACCCCTGCAGTGCTGTCCTGTGTCCCCCCGGGACCCCTGCGGTGCTGACCTGTGTCCCCCACCCCGGGACCCCTGCGGCGCTGACCTGTGTCCCCCGGGCCAGCCGCCTTGGGGGGGGACGGCTCCACTGATCTGGCGCGGCAGCTACGGGATGAGGCGCCCCGGAAGTGGGAGCAGGCCTCTCTGAAAGTGAGGCTCATCCAGTAGGACAGGTGTAGGAAAGGGTCCGCTGCCCGAGCGGCCCACAGGCCCCAGGGGACAGTCCGTAGACTTGCCGATGGGGAGACCGGGGGGCCTGGGAAGGTGTTTCTCTGGGGGCTGGTGTGTCTGTCTACTTGCAGCCCTGACGGGGGACTTGGCGGGAGCATGTGCACGTCTGGGGGGTCCTGTCTCGGTGACGTCCACTTTGCGGCCACCCCCTGGCGGGGCCGTCTGCTCTCCGGCGATGGGAGCGGAGGCCCAGCTGCTCACCCAGGTCACACCGTGGGGCTGTGAATGCGGACGGCCTGTGCTCGGAGCTTGGCCCTCCCACGGTGGTCAGCCCCCAGCCTGCCTGGTCCCGGGGCTCCCCCCCCCCCCGCTCCTGCGTGTAAGGACCCCTGTTGTGCTCTCTGTTCTCGGTTTCTCCTTCTGTAAAATGGGCGACGGGAGGGCTCCCTTGCGCGGTTGCTGAGAAGACCTCGTGGCTGCGTCCACTGCTGTCGTGCTGACCCTGCTCTCTCCCCGTCACTGCTCCGCCCCGTCCCCCTGCCCCCGGGCCCTGGCTGCCACCATCCCACGCTTGGGGTCCACGGACCGTGGCATTTGTCCCGTGACTGGCTCGTGGCCCTTCTGTGCTCCTGCCGCATTATTCAGGGTCATCCAGGAGTGGAAACACCCCAGATGTCCCTGACAGATGAATGCACAAAGGACGTGGGTCAGACGCGTACAATGGAAGATTATTCAGCCTTAAAAAAGCAAGTTTCTGCATTATGTGAGTGCGTGGGGGGGCGGGCCTGAGTGACCTGCTTCACGGACAAGCCAGGGCTCCTGGACAATGACACCCACTCCCGGCCCCCGGCCCCTGCGGACCCCGCGAGCTGTTCCGTTCCTCAGCGCGGCCCTCGTAGAGGAAACTCCCGGGCTTCCCAGAGGCTCGGCGGTGGGGCTGGCGTAGGGACCCGGCTGGGGGAAGTGGGTGAGAGAGAGAGAGAGAGCGAGAGAGAGAGAGAGCGTGAGCGAGCCGGCCTGGCGATCCGGAGGGAGCTTGCGCACTGCTGGGTCACGCCGCCTGCGTGGGCCAGGAGCGGGTGCTTGCCGTCATTTAGGGGAGCTGCGCGCACGGACCCCCAGAAAACCGTCTGGAGTCTGGGGCTCACACGCCCGGGCGGCTGGCGGAGTGAGGTCTCTAAGGCCCAGTCTTAGCGACCCGGCACCCCCTCTTCACTGTTGTCGGGTGCCGGGGCTCCCGCTGGCTTCGGACAGGGTTGGGTTCCATGCCCGTGTGGGCGCCGCACTCCTGCCACAGCAGCCTGCCCGCTGCGGATCCATCTGAACCCGAGTTCAGGGTTTCGGGTGCGGAAAGCCCTCACTTGCACTCCAGTTGTGAGCGCCGCGCTCTGTGCCTGCGCCGGCCCCGGGCCAGGTGTGGGATCGCAGCGGCAGCCTGTCTCCTGTCCTTTCCCGCTAGCCTTTGGGAGCCTTCACGTCCCACTTCCTCACTCACTGAGGTTTTTCTCGGGGTGTCCGTATTATTTACTTCTGTAGTGTTTTTAAAGGCAAATCAGACATTTTTGTCTGGAAAGAAAATGTTATTTTTGGCATGGGCTTGCAGGTGCCTTTCTGTCCCCAGTGATGTGTGTGACAGGCGGCGGACCATCCCCAGGGATACCTGGTCTGTCCCCAGTGATGTGTGTGACAGCTGGGGGACTGTCCACTGGGGTACCTGGTCTGTCCCCAGTGACGTGTGTGACAGCCGGCAGACCATCCCCCGGGTACCTGGTCTGTCCCCAGTGACGTGTGTGACATCTGGGGGCCTGTCCCCCCAGGTACCTGGTCTGTCTCCAGTGATGTGTGTGACAGCCAGGAAACAGTCCTCCTGGGTACCTGGTCTGTCCCCAGTGACGTGTGTGACAGCTGGGGGACGGTCCCCTGGGGTACCTGGAATGCCCCTTTGCGGTCCCCTCATCGGCCTTGTGTGGGGGGGCTGGTCACCTCTCTCCTGTTGGAAAACCTCACGATGCCCAATCTCTCTAGATGAGATTGTGTCTGAAAGGAAAGTCCTAGTTGGTGGTGATGGCGGGGAAACATTTCTTTCTTTTCTTCGTTTATAAATTTTTTAAATGTTTATTTTTGAGAGAGAGACAGAGAACAAGCAGGGGAGGGGCAGAAAGAGAGGGACAGAGGATCCAAAGCAAGCTCCAGGCTCTGAGCTGTCAGCACAGAGCTCAGCGCGGGGCTTGAACTCACGGACCATGAGATCATGACCTGAGCTGAAGTCGGACACTTAACCGACTGGGGCACCCAGGGGCCTCTCTTCCTTTTCTTAACTAGTGCCTGCTGTTGCCAGTTTTAAAATTGGCCGTTAAGGACTCCTTGATCATCGTCTCCTGGGGGGCGTGTCCAGAAGGCATCAGGGCAGCACGGCTGAGCTTCTGCCTGTCGGCGCGCAGCGTCATTTCACGTGGACTCGTGATAACTGATCTGTGTCAGGGCTGCTCACGGCCCGGAGCGCGGTTCTGCGGGCCTGGATCCCAGAGTGCTCGCCACTGGCCAGCAGGTGGGCCTCGGAACCTTGCTTGCTGCCACATCCCCTTGACCTTCAGCCTCTCCGCAGGGCAGGACACATCCCTCCGGCCCCTTAAGACCTGACCCTGGCAGCACCTTCTCCGCCCTCCCCTCCGTCACTGGGGGGGACGCGTGGGGAGCCCTGGCTCTGGGTCCGGCTCTGTGTGAGGGGACATCAGCTGTCATGTGCAGGCTCCCGTCTTTCTCAGCAGGCTGCCCTCCTGCCGGACCCCAGCGTGGCCGGTGCAATCCGCCTGCGTCAGGGCCATTTTGGAAGGACTGTGGTGGAAATTGTTCGTGTGTCTTTGGTCACGCAGCTGAGTGAAAATAGTGCTTTAATGGCGGAGGACACGTGTTACGTAAATATGTGTGTGTGTGTGTGTAGGTAACAACACGCCTTGAGCCCATGCTTCTGAGCCCCCCAGGCCTAAAGTTCATTTATTTTTTGGCTGGGGATCCCTTTCTACCAAGTAGTCTGAGCCCATGCCCCTTTCCCTGAATACTGGATTTAAAGGGATGTGGAGGCGCCTGGGGGGCTCAGTTGCTTAAGCACCTGGCTCTTGATTTCCGC
Source organism: Helogale parvula (assembly GCA_004023845.1). NCBI lineage: Eukaryota > Metazoa > Chordata > Mammalia > Carnivora > Herpestidae > Helogale > Helogale parvula. The sequence continues at coordinate 21,583 of PJEM01016656.1, read as the reverse complement.
TCAGGTCATGATCTCACGGTTTGTGAGTTCGAGCCCCACCACCGAGGTCAGCGCTGACAGCGTGGAGCCTGCTTTGGGAGTCTCAGTCTCTGTCCCTCTCTTTCTGCCCCTCCGCTGCTCACCCCGTCTCTGTCTCAAAATAAACAAACTTAAAAGAAACTGCATGCAGTACAACTCAGAGGTTAGAGTTTGGCCTGGAAACCAGGCTTCCCGGATGGCAGGTCCGACCACTGTCGTGAGCCTCCCAGAGCGGAGGGTGCTGCCCTCGGGCCTTGAGGCCTGGGACGCTCCGCCTTTGTGCACCCAGGTGCCTCCGTCAGGCCAAGCTCTAGCCACACACCCGCGTCCGGGATCGGGTGCCCCGGCCCCTCTGGGGGTGCCGACCTCGCATGAGAGATAACCCGCCTCTTTTTCCCCCTCTTCCCGGCCAGGGCGGGAGCAGTTCCACGGCCTGGGCTCCATGTACTGCCGCGGGGCCACCGCGGTCATCCTCACCTACGACGTCAGCCACCCGCAGAGCCTGCTGCAGCTGGAGGACCGGTTCCTGGGCCTGACGGACACGGCCAGCACTGACTGCCTCTTCGCCATCGTGGGGAACAAGGTGGACCTCGTGGAGGGACCGGCCGCAGAGAGCCTAGAGGACGCGCAGGCTCCCGGGGCGGCGGGGGGCGGCGGCGGAGCGCCCCAGGCGCCCCGGCAGGTGCGGCCGGAGGAGGCGGTGGCCTTGTACAAGAAGATCCTCAAGTACAAGATGTTGGACGAGAAGGACGTGCCGGCCGCCGAGCGCATGTGCTTCGAGACCAGCGCGAAGACCGGGCGCAACGTGGACCTGCTGTTTGAAACGCTCTTCGACATGGTGGTGCCCGTGATGTCGCGGCAGAGAGCCCAGGGGCCGCCGCAGACCGTGGACATCGCCAGTTGTACGGCGCCGGCACGGACCAGGTCTGGGTGCTGTGCCTGACGCACCGGGGCCGAGCCTCAGCATACGTGACCCTCCAGGGAGTGACAGCGCGGTCGGGGGCGGGGGGCCGGGGAGTCCAGGGGTTTCCAGTGCGGCCGTGCCAGGAGGCCCCAGTGCAAACGCCGGCTGGAGGTTTCTCAGCCCCTGTGTCTGCGTGGCCGTGCTGGGAGGCGGGGGACAGGCGAGTCCCCTGCAGAAAGCACTCTTCGGAGCCGAGATGCCCAGAGACTGCCGGCCGGTGCCGCCCCTTCCCTGAGACCCCGGCTCTCGGGGGCCCCCGGCGTGGCCCCTGCCCCACTTTTACGTTGCTCTTAGACTTCGGTGTCTTCCGGTCCTACATTTGTCACTTGTGTCCTGCATTGTCACGATGATTCTTGACACATTGACGTCTACGAAATCAGGAATTCCTGCTTCGATACGGCGCCACCGTGCGAGCTACGCGTGTTATTAAAACGGTTATCAGGAGACCCTTGCTGGGGAGTCTGTGTCGATTTAGACTGTATTTTCACTGCCCGTGGACCCCTCGGTGGGGCGCCTGGGGCGTGGCTGTGAGCTTAAGGTGCCTGTCTTTCAGGGTGCCTGGGGGGCACAGGCAGTTAAGCGTCTGACTTGACTTTGGCAGGTCGTGACCCCGTGGTTCGTGAGTTCGAGCCCCATGTTGGGCTCCGTGCTGACAGCTCAGAACCTGCTTTGGACTGTCTCCTTCTTTCTGCCCCTCCCCTGTTTGGCTTTCTCTCTTTCTCTCTCTCTCTCAAAAAAAAAAAAAAAGGCACTTCTGTCTTTAAAAGCTACATCGAATCCTTAGAAATTGCAGAATGTTTGATCGGTCCATTGCCAGGTCACAATGACACCAGGTCCAGGGACAGAAAGCTGGGAGTTCTGGTTGGGGTCACTCAGGCGGCTCCTGAATCAGAAACCCCTTCCCCGTGGTTGGCAGGCGGGCTGCGCTGTCACCAGAGAGTCTAGGCCAAGGAAGTGGTGAGACAGCAGTTTTGTTCCCGAGAAACTTAACTCTAAGGGGCATCTCAGGGGTGCCTGGCAGGGGCTGAGCGTCCGGCCTCCGCTCAGGTCACCATCTCACGGATGGTGGGTTTGAGCCCCGCGTCAGGCTCTGTGCTTGTGGCCCTGGAGCCTGTTTGGGATTTTCTCTCTTTCTCTCTCAAAATAAACAAACTTAAAAAAAATAGGGGTATCTCAGCCAGCTGGGGCCGCTGCAGCAAAATGGGGGTGCAGACACCTCCCGCTCACAGCTCTGGGGCTGGAAGCCAGAGCTCTCTGATGGCAGATCCGACTTCTGTGTCCTCACATGCCGGAGGGAGCGAGCTCTGGTCTCTCTCTTCTCCTTAGGGCCCCGACCCCATCATGAGGACCCTCACCCCCATGACCTCCAATGGCTGTCACATGGCGGTGACGGGGGCGGGGAGGTCTGGGCGTCCCCAGTGAATGCACAGTGAGGCTGAGGCCAGCAAGAAGGCAGTGAGTCTCCTGAGCTGTGACTTTGGGGGGCGGGGGGAGGTGTGCGGTCCCTGTGCTGAGTGCCCACGGGTGGTTGGGGGCCGCCAGGCCAGTGTCCTCCGCTCCCGCCCGTGTGGTGCCTTCTCCCGTGCGCGTGAGCTGACCTGCGGGGCGGCCGTTACCGAAGCCCATCTGAGGCCTGGCCCTCGGCGGAGCCCGTGGGGCACTAAGTCCGGGCACCATCAGTCTGGTTGGATCGTATCTTTGCTAGTGACCTGCCTGCAGAAACTGCCACCATCCAGGGCCCTGGAACTTGTCCCTGAAGCCCGCGACGAGGTGTCTGTGAAATCTGGTTCATGCTGGAAGGGGGGCCGGCCGAGTCCCCAGGGCCCTGTCCCCCGGGACGGTCCTTGCCCCTGCTTCGCTGAGCACCGCAGCCCGTGGCCCCGCGTGGCCTCACGTTCTGGGGCCTTTCCTAGGACGCACGCCCTCCATCCGCCACACGCAGTTTCAACTGTTGCCCTGAAAATAGACTTCACGCTGGGCGGTGTCCCCAGTGGGTTTGCGATGCTGGTTTCTGGGGTCTGAACCTGCTCACAGGTTTTCAGTCTGACCATGTGGGCCCGGTTCCCACCCCGGGAGCCAGGGGGCTCCAGGTCGCTCGGCGGGCGGGTGGGGGGCCCGCTGGCGGGAAGAACGGGGGTTTCTCAGCCGGGCGTGGGTTTGAGCTGGCAAGCTCCCATGTTCCTTCTTTTCTTTTGTACAAATGTGGCCGCTGGGGGGCAGGGAGGCCACAGACAGCCTGTGACCTCCCGCTGGGCCTGCCCCCCCGGCCCCCCCGGCCCCCCCCCCCCACAGCTGCAGGCGCTCACACGGCCCCCGTGCCCTCACACAGGTGAAAACTTTTTCTCAATCACATTTCCTGGGTGGACGTTTCCCAGAGGGCTGCGCAGCGGTTGGGGATGTTGTAATCTGGGTGTCTGAGCCCCGCCTCCCCTCTGCACGGGCTGCCAGGCCAGTTCTTAAAGGTACGAGTCATTTCCGAGCCTGGTGTAGTCAGAGCCCCCGCCCCCCTCGCCTGCGGCACCGGCCTCCCCGCAGACCCACCCGCGGCTTCAGGCGCCTGTTTCTGCCTGGTTCCGGGCTGCTGTGTCCTGTCCCCTAAGGTGGGTTCTGCCCGCCGTGCTCCCCGCCCCCCCCGGCTTGTTTCCCCTGAGAGAAGCCACGGAGGCCTGGCCGCAGTCCTGGGGGTGACGGGTCCTGGCGAGGTGAGCGGGGTGGCCAGGCCCGGGGTGGGGGGCACCCTTCCTGGGACACGGCGGAGTCTCTAGGGGCACTTACACCCCCCTCCCCCACCTTGCCCTCCGGTGTTGTCACGCGCGCGCGCGCGCGTGTGTGTGTGTGTGTGTGTGTGTGTGTGTGTGGTGGGGGGTGGTTTCGTGTCCCCGTGTGTGTGTGTGTGTGTGTGTGTGTGGTGGGGGGGTGGTTTCGTGTCCCCGGGACAGGGAGACCCCAGACAGAGTCCTCCTAACCTGGGACTGGGAACTCTGCAGGAAGCACTTTTTTCCCCCCTTTATCTGTCTTAAAAAAATTTTTTTTTAAATGTTTACTTTTTAGAGAGAGAGAGACAGAGCAGAGGGAGGGGCAGAGAGAGAGGGAGACACAGAGTCAGAAGCAGGCTCCGGGCTCTGAGCTGTCAGCACAGAGCCCAACATGGGGCTCGAACCCATGAACCGTGGGATCCTGACCAGAGTGAAGTCAGATGCTTAGCTGAGCCACCCAGGCGCCCTGACACTTGTTTTTCTGAGCATAGAAGTAGGGATAAGTCAGCTCCAGGAAGAGCGTGGCACCCCCCCTGCCACCCAGCCCCCACCAGAGAGAGGCCGGACCCTGACCCGTGACCAAGTGGCCTCTGTGGACACAGCTATGGTTTCAGGGCAGGCTTCCGTCGCCACATGACCCACACTGCCGGAGCCGGCCTCCGTCCGGCTGCCCTGTGCTCTTGAACTTGAGCTGGGGGTGATAAGACTCCCGTGAGTCAGTGTGTTTTGCAAGCCCGGCCGAGGGTCAGCCTGCAGGCAGGCGGGCACAGGGGCCCCGGGGGGGGGGGGTCCCATGAGAGAGGATGCAGGTGCCCAGTGCCTGTCCTTCATGCCATCACCCCTAAGCCAAGTCCAGCAGGGATTTGGGGACTGTGACCATGAGGGAGGATGCAGGTGCCCAGTGCCTGTCCTTCATGCCATCACCCCTAAGCCAAGTCCAGCAGGGATTTGGGGACTGTGACGTGATTCGTGGCCGCCCCTTGATCATGGGGACAGGAGTCCGGAGTAACATCTGCCTCCGAGTCCCACAGGGGGCGCTGTGCTGGGCGGCTTTCAAGCCCTGGCCTCACAGCCTCATGTCCCCCGTGGGGGGTGGGGTGGGGAGGTGCTCAGGCTGTTGCCATGGAAACTGTCTGCCAGCAGGTGTAGCAGGTGTAGCACGCTTGCGGTGTCATTTCCGCTGTGTCTCCGCCACATGCCACATCTACATGGGCCGCTGTGGGCCGCCGCTCCGCCGCACGCACACCGGAGAGCCAGGGGCCCAGCGGTGGGCGGCAGCCCGTGACGCCCGGGCCGAGAGCTGGCGGAGGGGGCGTCCCTTCTCCCCGCCTGGGCTGTGCAGCCCGAGGCCCCTGTGTGGCCTTCCTCGCGGGTTCCTGCCGGACTGAGCCGTCAGTGGTCCATGGTGGGAACGCCCTCAGGACCTGGCAGGCCCCCTCCGTGCCCTGACTGGGACTCGTGTCCCCAAGTAAGCCTCCTGGGCCGAGTCCTGGCCCCGGTCAACTTCTGGGGGGCAGTGCACATCAGGGCGGTCGCTCATGTACTGGGAATGACGGTATCACGTGGGATGCTCATCGAGTGTCATGGAAACTGTTCTTAGGAAAGTTTTTTAAAATTATTTTCGAGAGAGAGACAGTGAGCTGGGGTGGGTCAGAGAGAGGGAGACACAGAATCTGAAGACAGGCTCCAGGCTCTGAGCTGTCAGCAGAGCCCAAGGCAGGGCTCGAACCCATGAACTGCGAGTTTATGACCTGAGCCAAAGTGGGACACTCAACCGACTGAGCCACCCAGTCGTCCCCGGAAAGTTTAATATGACAGGAGCCCGGCTGGCTCAGTTGGAAGAGCATGTGACTCTTGATCTCAGAGTCGGGAGTTTGGAGTAGAGATTCCTTAAAAAATAAAGTCTTTTTTAAAAGTTTAATAGAAGATTGCATTTTTAAATATATATTTTTTAAGTTTGTTTTATGAGAGAGACAGAGACAGTGTGAGCAGCAGAGGAGCAGAGAGAGAGGGAGAAAATCCCAAGCAGCTATGCACGGTCACGCAGGGCCTGACATGGGGCTTGAACTCACAGAACTATGAGATCATGACCTGAGCGGACACCAAGAGTCTGACCCATATTTGACCGAGCCACCCAAGTGCCCCAATGTGAGACTGCATTTTAACTTTTTTAAAATTTATTTTTGAGAGAGACAGAGAGCATGCGAGTGGGGGGAGGGGCAGAGAGAGAGCGAGACAGAGAGCCTCAGGCAAGCTCCAGGCTCTGAGCTGTTGGCACAGAGACCCCGAGGCAGGGCTCGAACTTACAAACGGTGAGATCATGACCTGAGCCGAAGTTGGATGGACTCTTAACCGGCTGAGCCCCTGGCGCCCCGAGATTGCATGTTTAAGGCTGGAGATAAATCCGAGCTGGGGTCCCAGAAGTCAGGCAGGTCCTGAGACACTGAGGCCAGAACGCGCCTCCGGAGCCTCCTGGAAATATGGAGCTCCGATCTGGGCCTTTGGGTCAGAACTAAGTGGAGATGCGGGGAGGGTGTGTGTGGAGGGCCCGCACTCCTGGGCCCCGTCGGGGCTGGCTGGGGCATCTCCCGCAGACCCGGGGTCCTGTCGGCTGGCACGCGGCAGGGGTGTGGTGGGCGCCGGGCTCACGCAGGCCCTGTGCCTGCGGTTCGGGCCGTCAAGCCGTGCGCGCAGCCATCGAGCTGTGCGCTCGGATGCAGGGGAACAGAGGCCATGACACCGTGGGCATTAAAAGCTCAAAACCAACGTTTATTGTGTGTTTGTTACAGGGGAGATAGTCAGAGGAGTAGGGGTCCCCGAGAGCGGAGGGTGAGTGTCCGGGGCCACCTGGGGCAGCGCACGCCTCCCTGCTGACCCTACAGTGTGCGGCCACCTGCCGTGGCTGACAGCAGGTGGCCAAGAGGTCTCCCGACGGTCCGTGAGGACGCGGCAGGGGGGACAGAAAAGAGCTGGTGTGGGACCATCCAGGTCCGAAAAGGCACGGCCTTCCTGAGGGGGTTAAGAGGCACATCCCGGTCTCCGGGAGGAAACGGAGCTGCCAGCACCAAGGCCCGGGACCCGCAGGTGGGAACCACACGGGTGCGCGCAGGGACCCTCGGGTGCACGGCTTCGCTCGTCTACACCGCCCCATGAAGCGGGTTACGGGGTCTGGAGGTGCATACGGGCAGCGAGGGGAGGCGAGCTACATCTAGTGCGTCTACCGCGGGGGGCCTGCAGGGGGCGCTGCGGCGGGGGCACCTGTGGCCAATAGCCGTCGGCGCGGCCGGCGCTCGGTTCCGTGGGGACCTTCCCACTGGGGTGGCGAGGCACGAGACCGGTTTTGGGGGCGGCGTGTGAGGTAATGAGTTAAGATAAGCACCAAGGTGGCCCCGGGGGCGCGGGCTCACAGGTTCTTCATGCACACCTGGCAGCGGCTGATGTGCGTGCGGATGAGCCCCGCCTTGAGCGTGTCTGCGGACGGCGAGCCCTGGAAGCTCCGCTCGGGGATGGTGGTGAGCCAGAAGCTGTACTTGTTGGCGTAGTAGTGGCAGGTGCCGCGGCCCCCGTTGCACTCGATGAAGGGCGTCGCGCGGAAGTCCTCCAGGCAGCTGCCCGGCGACACCAGCGACTGGCCGCCGCCCTCGTCGCCCGCCGCCGTGTGCTGCGCAGAGGGAGACGGGGCGGCGTGAGCGCGCCCGTGGGGGGAGGGGCGGGCTCTGTGATGCACTGTCCCCCCGCCCCCCAAGACCGAACACTGCCCGGAGTTCATCTATCCGAATGCAGACCGCCTGCCACGTGCTCTTTACTGGGGGGTGGGGGGGGTGGCTGCAAAGAGCGGGGCGGCCCGGCAACCAGGCGCGGGGCAGGCGCGGGGACGGAGACGCGAGCCGCGTCAACCGTTTGTGCTTCAGTGAAGCCGGGCGCAGAGGGACAACCCGCACCCGCGCCTGACCCGTCCTGGGAAAACACTGTCTCCCAAGTCATCTACTCCAAGAACCAAGGGTGTTCACCCAGCAGGACTGATGCCAACATGTGAACTGCGGGTTTTTTTTTTTTTTAAAGGAAAACTAAAGTCAACGTGGGCTCAGGTGAGGTTGGTAAGGTGGGAATAAAGTGATCAACCTGCACCGCTGCGCTGTGTCATTATTCTTACAAAAGCAGGGCGTGGCTGGGGACACGAGCTAGACTTCCACGGGGTTCTCGGCTCAGAGAGAGCGCGGGCAGGTGCACGTACCATGAGGAAGGAATATCCAATCCACAGACTCCGCCACCCGGCGGGGCAGTGCGGGATGGACACGTCCTGGCTGTGGACCGCGATGGCCACGGCGGGGGCCTCGCACACGGAGCAGCGGCTGATGTAGGGCTTGATCTCGTCCTCGGCCACAGGCATCATGGGCAGCGGGGCCGTGGTGGACAGCCAGTAGGACTTGTCGTTGCGGCTGGCGTAGTAGCACACGTCTCCCGGGTTGCAGTACAGGAAGGGCATGGTGCTGAACCGGGCCAGGCAGGAGCCCGCCAGCCCTGTGGGGACGTCACAGTGGAATGCGCTTGGGCACACGGCCCGCCCCCCACCGGGCGCCTGCCCCCCCACCCGAGGGGGCTCAGGCCCACACAGGGGACCACACCGGGGTGGGGGGGGTCCCATTCCTTTTCTTTTTCTGGAGCAGACATCCTGCCGTTTCAGCCCTGTTCTTCTAGAAGTTTTCACGCTCACCCCTGGATGGAGTGGGGTCTTCATGACCTAGAACCTGGCTGAGGCCTCTGCTGTTGGGAGGTCTTAGAGTCCAGCCCCGAGAAACCCCCAAGGGACCCCAGACGAGGGCCTGGCTTCCCGCACCCAAGGGGCCCTCCCAGAAGCAGACTCCCTGTCACTGTCCCCACCAGGTCCTGCCCAGCCCCGCAGCCCGAGGCACCTGCGCTCCCCCCTCACTGGTCACTTGCTGTTTTCTGTGTGCTTCTAAGTCCTTTGGGCCACTGATCCATATCTCTTCTCCTGGGGGCTTTGGGGACCCCTGAGCCTGAGGCCATGGCCTCTGGGGTCCTGACCTGAGCTCTAGAGGTCAAAGGCCAGTTAAATCTGTTCTGGAAGCCCCTGGATGTGGACGGGCCCAGTGCCCTGCGCGGGCGGAGCTCGTGCAGCGCACAGCGTGTGTGAACCTGGTGGCAGCTGCGGCCTTGAGCAGGCACTGAGCCGGTGGGGCGGGGGCGGGCGGTACCTACCCAGGTCCTGGTTGTGCGCCTTCTCCTGGCCCTCGAAGTACAGCAGGCTGTACCCGCTCCACAGCTTGGTCATGCCCACAGGGCACATGGGCTCCTGGTCCGTCTGGCTGTGCTTCACCAGGAGGTAGCCGATGCTGGCGCTGCGGCCGGGCATGCCGGGCAGGCCGGGGCTCCCCGGGCGGCCTGGCGCCCCTAGAACCCGGGAGGAAGTGGCGCCTTTCAGCTGCTGCCTGGGCCTCAGCTTTGCGGCTGCTGCCGCGTTCTGCCCGAAGCCTGGCCCGCACTGGCCCTGCCCCTTGGGGTCCTGAGCGAGGGGCTTGTGGAGAGCCAGTTGGAAGGGCCCGGAGGACTGCAGCCCAGCACCCCCGCAAACCACGCGCTCCTCTGCCCCACGCGCCCGGCCCCCCCGGCTGGGCACGCTGGGGACAGGCGGCCCACTGTGCACGTCCCCACGTCAGAGGTCTGCCGCCCACCACGCCCACCCGCGGCTCTGGCGGAATGGCCACTCTGCCTCCAACAAGAGGGCCCTCAAACACTGGGCCCGGCTGTCCAGGCTGGTCTAGGTCTTTGTGCACAAACCGCGGGTACTTCCGGCTCGCCCCGCCGCATGCCGGTGCGGATTGTTTAAAGAAACTGGAAACACAGACTTTACGGGGCTCCTGTGAGCGTCTGGGTTCCCTCCGGCTTACTGTCCCGGACCTTTGGGATCTTTGCAAAACCCATTTCTCAGAGTATGCTGATTGGCTTCTCTGAGCCACCCATGGACGTGTCAGCGGAAGGGGGCCTGTCCGGGGGCTGGGCAGCTGGTGTCACCAGCGCTCCCGGCCCCCGGCGGTGGAGGGACAGCCTCTGTCTGCTCGTCCTGGTGCCGGCTCCTCTCTCCCCACCGACCACAGGACGTTGGTCAGACCGTCAGCGGACCTGGAAGGATGGCCCTGCCCGGTGCCCCCGTTCTGTGCGTCACTCACCTTCCTGGCCGATGGGGCCCTGGTGCCCCGTGGGCCCCTGGTCGCCTCGAAAGCCGGGAACGGCAGACACGCCGCCTCTTCCCTGGGGTCCTGCCTTCCCTGGAGCCCCACGGAAACCTGCACGGCCACGAGACGAGCGTGAGCACCACAGACGGTGGGACCGTGCCCCGCGTCGCTGCCACTCAGCAAAGGCTTCGGGAGGAAGCGGGAGCAGAGGCGGGCGCGAGAAAGGCACCCACCTGGCTCTCCTGGGGGGCCCTGTGGCCCCATCTCCCCCTGGGCCCCCGGGGGGCCTCTCCTGCCAAAAGGGCCCACTGGCCCTCGGTGGGTGGTGATCTTCAGGGGGATCCCCGCAATCCCTGGGGACCCCACAGAGCCGGGGGCACCTGGAAAGGGCAAAGAAAGGCCAGTTGACAAAGGGCTTTCTTCCACGCTCTGTGTCCCGTTTCTCATCCGTTGAAACCAGTCCTGGTGTCTCCGGGAGCCGCCCTGCTGCCCAGAGTAGCCCGCGGGGTCCGTCAGTCCCCCATGGTGGCAGGAGTCAAGGCAGGTCCCAGTGTGGCACTTCAGAGGGTGGCCTCAGCGGTCCCCCAGAGGGAGGGGCAGGGATGGTCCTGAAGCCCAGTCCTGGGGGCCGCCGGCCGAGGCGCTGGCCGTGCACGCGCGAGGCCCACTCACCTGGGAGTCCTCGGTCTCCTTTGGGCCCCTTGGGGCCTGGGTCACCCACGCTCCCGGGGGCTCCTGTGTTTCCCATGAGTCCTGGCTCCCCTCTGGGTCCTGCAAGACAAGTGGACACGGAGGACTCACACCTCTGTGTTGGAGGCGCCAGCCCCACCCCCACTGATGCTGCCAGCGCCCCCACACCGTGCTGCCAGCCCCCCCACCGGAGGAGCCCTCCCCACTGTGGGCTCCGTTACCTTTTTCTCCCGGGAGCCCGAACACGCCAGGCTGGCCCTGGGGCCCGGGGTCCCCGCCCCATCCTTTTGTCCCGGGGTTTCCTGGGGCTCCTGGGTTCCCTTCATCTCCTTTCCTTCCAGGGATGGCAGCAGGCCCAGGGGGTCCCGGGGGCCCTCGATAACCTGTCGGCACACGTCACCAGAAAGAAGTCACACAGGAGGAGGGCGTGGGCACGGCCACACCGCGCCGGCACGCGCTGCCAGATGGGCCCGGGGCCAGATGCCCGGTTACCCGTCCGGGGGGCGTCTCTGGCAAATCAACACGGAGCGACTTTTCCTTATTGTGGTAGAACATACACAGCATAACCCTTACCGTTTTAACCGTTTCTTTTAATTAAATATTTTTAGTGTTTATTTTTGAGAGAGAGAGAGAGACAGAGTCCGAAGCAGGCTCCAGGCTCTGAGCACAGAGCCCGACATGGGGCTGGAACCCACAAACGGTGAGATCGTGACCTGAGCTGAAGTCGGCCTCTGAACCGACTGAGCCCCACGGTGAACCCACATTAACCATTTCTAAGTGTGGGGTTCCTCCACCTCAGGCCTTCTCATCCTCCCGAAGCGAGGCTCTGCCCCCACCCACCTGGGACTCTCCGTCCCCCCCCAATCCCCACCCTCCCTCCCAGCCACACATCTGCTGCTCTGGGGTCTCGTGACGGGCGGCATCACACTCATCCCTCAGCGCGTGTGTGGCTCATCCCCTTTGGCACCATGTCCCTCGAGGTGGAAATGAGAGTCTGTTCCATCCCTAAAGTAACCCGGTCACCGCCGGCTCCTGCCCCAGAGATCACAACGCGCAGAAGTGGAGTCCTGCTCACCTTCCGGGCCGAATATGCCCGGCGCCCCTCTGTCACCGGGTGACCCAGAGATGTTGGAAGGTGGGCTGATGCCTGGGAATCCCTGCAGTCCTGGACCCCCGATGGGGCCTCGTTCCCCTTCGGAGAGAAGCAGAAGTCAGTTTTGGTGTCAGCATCCAACTTTCCAATCTATCGTTTCCCCTCCTGTCCAGGAGCAGAGCCTCGGAGGACAGGGGTGAGGGGAGGCGGGCCCTGCCACACTGCCCGCGCAGGGAAGCCGCCAGCCCCTCCTGCTGGCCCGATGTCCCACGTGTCGTGCTCAGCCCGGGTGGCTGTGGTACTTGTGGACGGCCCCTCGGCCCTGGGAGGCTGGCTCTGTTAGCTCACTAGCGCTTGTGTTGGGACAGAAGGTTCCTTCTGAAGCCTGTGGATGCTCCCGGTCCGCCCTGACCCCCCTCCCCGTTTGGTAGCCTGGTCCCAGGTTCGCACGGCCGACCTTACGGCTCGTGGATCCTGCACCTGCCAATCTATGTGCTTGCGGGATTTACTGGGGATGCACGTCAGTGCTGGCGTCCCTCCTGGACACGCAGAGGAGGCAGACACCTGCGTCCTTGCCGATGCCCTGTTTCAGCTCTGAGGGTCAACCACGACCCTTTCTGTGTCTGTTTAGTTAGTGCCGTGGTTTTTATGCTTTAGAGCTTTTTATGGGTGATTTCGCTGTTCAACTGTCCCCGTCCGTCCCGGGTCATGCTGAAGTCCTGTCGGGCCTTCTTCCGCTCAGGGCGTGCTCACAGAGGACATGCGTGTCAGAGGGACTTGCTTCGGGCAAGAGAGCGAGCTGATGGCCGTGAGGTCTGCGTCAGCATGTCACCAACACACGTCAAATAAGGTGTCTTTCAACAGAGACACACTTAGAGCGAGGCTTCGTGGAGATCGGCTAATGAGCGCACGACCAGGGGCTCTGGGGAGCCCGCATCTGCCCGTCAGATCGGCGGGCACTGCGCCGAGGCATAAACGGGAACCAGAGAGGTGACTCTGCCCTGCTGGAAACTCTAATCCATCCCTCGCTGCCAGTTTCTGAGCCCGACCAGCGTGCCGTGCGCATCAGACATTGGCGAGGGTCAGGAGCGCACTAGCCGGTGTCCTGGGAGCGCTCTCCAGGAGCACTGTCGGCGCCGCTCGCTTCCCTCAGCCCCTGGGCTGGGCCTCCCCTGCACGGCCCAGGGCTGCCTTCCCCAGCCCCTGTCAGAGGGCAGATCCTCCCCCGAGCGGGACTCTGAAAAATGCCACCTGGGGGCCCTGTAGAGAAGCCAGTCGGGGCTTCCAGGTGCAGGAGCCTGGCCGGTGTTATCCCACGGTGCCCCCTCGATGCCCGGAAGGTGTGTTTCTACCTCCACTTTATAAACAGAGCCGTGTCTGAGGTCACACCAAGTGAGAGGCAGGACAAGAGCACACATGCAGGCCTCTGACTTCAAAGTCACGGGCACAGTCAGCTCCACTGGGGGTTCTAAGGAGGCTTGTGCTGACGGACTGATCCTAGATCCCCACCCCTGAGCAGGGACGTGTGGATGGACTGACCCTAGATCCCCACCCCTGAGCAGGGACGTATGGATGGACTGACCCTAGATCCCCACCCCTGACTGGGGACATGTGGATGGACTGACCCTAGATCCCCACCCCTGACTGGGGACATGTGGATCAACTGACCCTAGATCCCCACCCCTGACTAGGGACGTGCTGACGGACTGATCCTAGATCCCCACCCCTGAGCAGGGACGTGTGGATGGACTGACCCTAGATCCCCACCCCTGACTGGGGTCGTGTGGCTGGACTGACCCTAGATCCCCACCCCTGACTGGGGACGTGTGGATGGACTGACCCTAGATCCCCACCCCTGAGCGGGGCTGTGCTGATGGACTGACCCTAGATCCCCATGCCTGAGTGGGGATGTACCAGTGGACTGAACCTAGATCCTCACCCCTGACTGGGGACGTGCTGGTGGACTGACCCTAGATCCCCACCCCTGGGCAGGGACGTGCAGATGGACTGACCCTAGATCCCCACCCCTGACTAGGGACACGCTGGTGGACTGACCCTAGATCCCCACCCCTGGGCAGGGATGTGCTGGTCCACAGACCGCGGCTGGGGCTGTGTGAGCACCACGCAGTCTCTCAGGGCTCACAGTAAGGCCCCAGCCAGCTGGGCCCTTCCTCACCTCTTGCCCTCAGATCAGTGCTGCAGGTGTCAGGGAATTCTGGAGTCCAGCTACCTGAGAGGGACGAGGGGCGGTGACAGACCTTGGAGAATCAGGCGACGTGGGCCATGTGCCATCCGTGGGGATGGAGTCGCCACCTTCCTTGGGGGCTGACTCCCTGTGGGGTCTCTGGCTCTCGCTTACAAGGTTACCGTGACCCACGCATGCCCTGGGCCACCGTGTGACGGGCACCAATAGTGCCGCCCTGGCTCAAGGCTCTGCTGTGGACGAAATGCGGGCAGGCAGGGCGTGCTGGGGGCCACGACCGTCGGCAAGCAAACCCTCAACGAAACTGTAACACTTCCAACACGCTCTGCCCCTGGATACTGATCACACCTCCGTCTGGAAACGTTTCCCACCTCAGGCTGGGCTGGAGCCCGTCTTCCCACACGCTGTGCCCTGGTTGGCTCCTAGCACAGGCCAGGCCTGCCCGTGGGGATGGGAACGCTGGTATTTATGTGTCCGTCCGACACAGAGAGGTTGTGATGGGTGAGCACCGTGTAGGCGCCCCGGACACCCGGCAGGGAGCGTGGTCCCTCGAGGCGGGAGCACTTCCGTCCCACCAGGGAGGGTGGTCGTAACGAACCCCAGGGAGCAGGCTGGCTGAGTGGCTCTGCAGCGAGAAATTCTCTGCACTTTCTAGAGACCTCCGTGTCCATCTCTCAGACTCACAGACACCCTGGGTCAGATGCCAGCGGCCGGTCCGTGGCCTCACCTGGATCTCCTCGCTCCCCTTTCTGTCCTGGGGCTCCGATAGGGCCTGGGCGGGTGTTGGCCTCTCCTGGGTCGCCCCTGTCCCCGGCAGGACCGGGGAGGCCGGGGTCGCCGCGGGCGTCCACACCTGCGGCAGGGTTAACACAGCGCCATGTTACCTGCTTGGCCACTCCAGGCTGCTCTTCGGAGAGAAAGGCCCGTGACGCTGTGCACGGACGCTCGGGGACAGGAAGCCGGGGCTGGGCCGTGGAGACGCCAGCTGGCTGCGTGGCCTCCGTGTCCCGGATGTCATTGTGGTTGAACCGCCGGGGAGCCTGTGTGGCCTCCGGATGACCACACGGTCTGCACAGGGCCATGCTGCTTCCTGAGCCTCCGGGTCCAGAACGCCCCCCCCAGGAGCCCCTCCACCCCGCCCCTGGGAGTGGTCATGTGACAGGGGCAGGACCAGGTACCTGGGGATCCTGTTAAGCCCTTGGTGCCTGGCAAGCCGTGTAGTCCGCTGATGCCTCGGATGCCCGGGAAACCTGTGTGGGTGCCACTCACAGTTAGCCCGTGCCCGGAGTGCAGAGAAATGCTTAAAGTGACTCGCACCTTGTCCAGTTTGCTGTCACACAGTCCTATGTACGTCCCCCCGAGCCGCCCGGCACGTCGCAGGCGGTGCCGCATAGCGGGTTTAACTTAACGACCGTTCTCATGGAATCTCTTCGCAGGCTCCTTACAGCTGTGACGGAGCTGCACGGAGTGTGTGTTTCTCCTACAGACACTTGCGTCACTGTGTGTGTTTGGTTCGTAAAAACTGTGCTTGGAACCAAGACCCTGGCATTATTCCGTTCCCTCCGGAGTCCGGGGCATAAACTTTTCTAAGTAGGACCCGAGAGGCTGGTGGCAAACAGGCGTGATTCTTCCTGGGGCATGGGGCGGTGAGTGTGGGTGGGGGTGGCCCCCTAATTCTGGGTAAGACGGCCCCCGAGGGCCTGGGTAACCCCCCAGCTCCCGCCGAGAGCTTGGCCAGACCTGGCTCAGCTGTAGCCGGAGGCCCTGGACAGGACAGCGGGGACACTGGCCTCCGTCCCTCTGTACCGCCTTGGCATGGCCGTGTGCCAACCAGAGAGGCCAACCTGGGTCCCAGTGTCCCAGGGCCTCTCCCGCCCACAGGCCCGGCTCTGAGCGGCGCCGGGTGCTCGTGTCCGCAGGGGGAGGCTCACTCTCACCTGGTAAGCCTGGGGTCCCCGGCCAGCCGTAGTCTCCTTTGTCACCGGGCGCTCCTGCCCGCCCAGGCTCTCCCTGCGGCCCCTGGAGCCCCGTCAGTCCCGGGAAGCCTGGGGGGACAGACACACCCTTAAGCGAGACTGGAACCCTGAGAACCCCGAGGCCTTGCAGGCCTGCACCTCGGTTCCTGCCTGGAGGAGGAGGGGCTTTGTGGGAAAGAAGGAGCCTTCACGGTCAGGTTCGGGTGGGCAGCAGGAGCAGCCCGCCTTCTCCCGGTGTTGCCCCGCCGTCTGCGTGGGGGTCTGAGGGAGCCCGGAGACCCCGGAGGATTAGCCTCAGGGTGCCCAGGTCCCACACAAAGCGAGACAAAAACAAAGCAAAGGCAGCAACAATAAAAAAGCGGAAAGTAGTCCTGTCTGCTTTCTAAGCCAACTCAGGATCCACAAGAGCGTTTCTGCGTATTCGAGTGCACAAAAGGGGTGCTGTGACCGGACGCAGCCCAGGTTCATGGGGGGGACGGGCGCCGGGCCGCGGGAACTCGGGCGTCGGTTCCTGTGCCCGTCCGTGGCCGGCCGCCTGGTCCCCTCCGCGAGTTCGGTCCTAAGGCAGAGCGGGGTCACGGGCGACACCCAAGAGCCAGCTCCCTGGGGCGCAGTGTGACGCGGCAGGCTAGGGCGCAGGCACGCCGGCTGCCTCTGCTCTGGGCTCCCGAGGTCTGGAGGCCCAGCCGTGGGGGTGGGGGCCGCGTGAGGGGGCCGCGCTGAGCGCACGAGATCCTACCTGCCTGCCCTTTCCGTCCGGGGGGGCCTTGGACGCCTGGCATGCCTGTGATCCCCGGGAAGCCGACTTCACCCACCGTTCCTTTCTCTCCGAAGAATCCCTTCAGACCTGCAAGCACAGAGTTCCTGGGGGGAGCAGGGCAGACCTGCCCCCGGGGGCTCCCGGGGACGCCAGGTGAGGGATGCGGTCACCCCACATCGGTGCCTCTGCGCGAACAGCTCTGTATCCCCACATGTTCCTTCCCTGACTCGTGTTTTACCGAAGTTGGTGGCCCCACGTCCTGGTACTCGTGCCCTTGGGCATGGACGGGGCGGACCTGGGTGACCCCAGGTCACCGTGTCACTTCACTGCCTTAGAGCGCAGCATGCATCCCTGCTTTCACTTCGTCACCCCTGGGATGGCTGGCTCTGGAGAGGACACCCAAGCCGTGGGGGAGAGGCCTCCGCCCCCAGCAGCTCGTGGGCGCCATCTTGGAGCCAGAACCACGGCGCTCCCGAACTCCTGGCGCTCGGAGGCCAGGAGACCCGACTTCCTGGGGTGTCCTAGGCCACCGTGCTCGGGGCACCACCGCCTGGGGCCCCCGTTGGAGGGGTTTTCCACGTGTGGTGTGTCGGGAGGCCTGGGGAATCCATCAAACGTGCGCACGTCCAAGCCTCTGACCTAGGGGCCGCTCAGCGGGCCGGGCGCAAGGCCTGCGACAGGCATCCTCAGCCAGCAGGTCAGGGGACTCCGGGGCGGCCACCAGGCAAACCTAGAAACCCCGCCTTCACACCAGTGACGGTGTTCTGGGTCAGACGTTTGTGGTGTTTTCTGGCTTGCTGGAGGGTTCCGGAAACCTCGGCTCAGCTCACGTTCCCCGAGCTCGCTCTAGTCCAGCGTCTGCTTACATTTCTGAGTTGCTCATAAAAGGCACTGTCAGCGTTCGCGTGGTCTTGAAGCCAAACCAGCCGGGAGGTTCCGCTCCTTTCTATCGGTATTTTAGTGTTTCAGGAATCCTCTCTGGACCCCAACCAGCCTGGGGACACCAGCCTGAGCCGGGCCCCCCGAGGCCCCCCGGCTGCCCCTCTGCCGCACGGGCCGCTCCGAGCTGACCTCCCAGGGGGTCCTCATTGATCCGAGCGGGATGGAACAACGCCAGGTCGCCTGACGCAGACGCCACAGCCCCTCGGCGCCTGGGACCAAAGTCCCGAGACACAGTCTACTTCCTGGGCCCACAGCTAAGTCACCTTCGAGGGGTGATGGCCGCAATTCTTGGCGGGAACAGCTTCTGTTCCCCAGCATACTTCCAGGTGAATAAATGAGGTCATCGTTAGTGACCCCAGAGCAAAGATGGTCTCACATTTGTGCTTTTATAAACTGAATTGTCTGAAATTCTGCAGAGGGGGAAGGTGGGGGGAAGGCACCTCAAGGCCAGATGACAGACCCGCAGTGACCCTGAGTGGCCCGCAGGCACGGACCGGCTCTGCCCCGCTCCGGCCTGAATGCCCCTGTCTGTCCCGGAGCTGATTCTGGACAAAGAATCACCCCATCGAGCAATCACGCGGCCTGACGCTTTCCCCCGACCAGCCCCCTAGGAGAGTTCGGGGCTCCAGGCAGCTCAAGCTGTGAGGGGTCTCCCCAGAGAAAATCCCCAGGAGGACCATCTGCCCCAACGCCCACTAGCAGGAATGCTGGCCTTGGACTCGGGGACACTCGGAGAGGAGGAGTGAGCTCTGCTCCGTGTGAGGCCCCCCAACCCCGTGCCTGTCAGGGGCTGGCCCCCGATGCCCCCTCCCTCCAAACCCTGCGCTGCCTATCACACGCTCCGGCCATTGCGTCATTTGCTTCATGTCCTGCCATGTCCCTTTCAGGGACAGAGAGAGCTATCTTGACGCTGTCTTCAGGTTTAACTGAATTAAAAAGTCCAGACTCTTCTTTGCGCTCTGGGCTTGGAGACCTCAAACTGTTCCCTGTGACAGGACCCACGGGGATCCAAGGGGAGATACGCATGGCTGGGCCACTTGGGAGCAAGGCGCTCGCTGCGCTCAGGGCTGTCCCGAGATGGGGAGACAGGAATGACTCAGTACCTGGCACTCCGGCGACGCCCTGCTCCCCCTTCAGGCCTGGGCTTCCCGGCAGATCTATGGTGTCTCCGATGTCACCTGATGGGCAGAGAAGATGGTTGACAACAGCTCTTCCTATCGGCAGGGGTTTAGCTTTGCAACTTCTGTTGTGTTTCCTTCCTTCCATCCATCCATCCATCCATCCATCCATCCATCCATCCATCCAGCTTCGGGCCCAGCACAGAGCCCAACATGGGGCCTAAACCCACAACCCTGAGATCAAGACCTGAGCCGAGACCAAGAGTTAGACGTTCTACCAACTGAGCCATCAGGCGCCCCTGTGTTACATTCTTAATAAAAAGAATTTGCTTCAAAATTCATCCTGGTGTCTGCGGGTCTGGTCACCACACGCGTCGGGAACGCTCAGCGTTGCAGATGCCCTACGGTCACGATCCAGGGGACACTCACCGAAATCACCGGTGGGGCCCACCTCGCCGTAGAGACCTGCTCTCCCCGGAGCTCCCTTGTCGCCCTAGAGCAAAGTCAGACACGGAACGCCTCAGCAGGCGGCTCACCAGATACGGCTGTGATTTGGGGGGGTCAGCTACTCGGCTGCTAGACCAGCTCTCCAGGTGTGTCATGTCGTCATTCTGCAGCCACCCCTTCACGTTTTCCCACGTGACAGCACGAGGTTCGCTCCCCCGTTCTCAGCGGTGGAGCTTTACTGAAGCTCAGAGTGTAGATGACGTGGGTCACGGCCACGATGGCGGCACGCACAGCTGACTGCTCAGCTGTGCACGGGCAGCCGTATTGGGTCCTGTCTCAGAAGCAGGTACTATGAACCCATCTGACGGATGAGGACACTGAGGCACAGAGAGGCTCAGTAATTTGCTCAAGGTCACTCAGCTAGTAAGTGGCAGACTGGGATATGAACTTGGGCTGCCGGATTCCTGAGCTTGCACTAGATGTTGCATGGCTGTGTACTCCACCTGCGGACGTGAGACTTCTCCCCAGGGGTGCTGGTTCCTGACAATGAGCCTGGGGCGTGGTCTGGGGGTTCTGGGGCCCTGCAAACCACGGGGCTCCTCCCTGAAGGGGCTCCTTCCTCAGACGGAGGGCAGCGTCCTGGCTACCTGGTCCTCTGGCCCACACGGCAGCATGAGTGGGGACTCGCGCACGGGTCCCTCCCCCTGCACGGCTAACTTGAGTCTCTGGACCAGGAGAGCATCTCTACTTTGGGGCGGGGAGGCTGTGCCAGAGACGGCATCCTTGTTCAGATGATGACCTCTTTTCCTTTTTTTAGTTGATTCAATCATCTTTTGGGAGGGGGTGGAGGGGTAGGGAGAGGGAGAGAATCCCAAGCAGGCTCCGTGCTGTCATCACAGAGCCCACCGTGGGGCTCGACCCCACGGCCATAAGATGGCGACCTGAGCCCAAACCGAGAGTCACATGCTGAGTGACTGAGCCGCCAGGCGCCCCCCCGCGCCCCCGTTTCCTTTCCTAAAGCCTCCTCTCCTGGGGGCAGCGCACATCAGCCTGGTGAACTCCTCCCAACCGCTCAGTGACCGTGGACCCACATCCCAGATAAACACACAGAACATTTTCAGCATTCCAGAAAGTTCTCTTGCACCGTTTCCTCATGCCTAATCTCTGACCGACTCTGTCGCGTGGTCTTTTCGGTTCTGGACTTCTACAGCCCTGGGATCACATCGTTTGTGCTCCGTCTCTGGCTTATTCCGTTCAACGTGAAGTCAGTGACGGTCACTTGGGCTGGTGCATCTATCAGTGATGCGCCATTTACCACCAAGTGCTCATTCACGGTCGGAACTCGCCATGGCCGCTCACCCCCCTCCCGGTGGCGGCATCTGGCCTCTCCCAGGTGCTGGCAGCAGCGTCCTCCGGGCCCCTCGGTCGGCACATGCATCCTCTCTAGTGACCCGAGTACAGCCCTGTCGATCTGCCCCAGATGGGCTAACCCGCCGTGAGTGTCATCAATGAGTTGTCATGTGCTGAGGACCGTGAGCGCAAAACCCCTGTACCCAGAGCAGCACGAGGAGCGAATTCCGTGAGGTATACCTGACCGAGGGCCCCTCGGTGCCATGCCCACTGGCCACACCCTGCGCAGGGTAGCCGTGTCCCCAGCCTCACGGGCGAGGGGGCAGGTGTGGAGGGCCGGAGCTGGTCTGGGGTCAGGAGCGTCCGCGTCACCTCCGCCCAGCGCCCGCCCACGGCGAGCACTCAGCGTGTGCGGGGGCCGAGGGGCCAGTGAGCGCAGGCCCGGGGGCGTCCATGCCCGGACCCAGCGAGGGTCCACTGCCCTGAGGTCGCACGCTCAGTGTAGAGTTCGATGGCTGAACATTCACATGTACCTTCCCCCAGGCCCCCGTGAGAGCACGGACGCCACGCCTCGGCTGCCAGCGGCCACCAGCGGCATGGGTTGCACTGAGAGCGCCACTGGGCTGGCATGGACACAGCGTCCCCTCACGCAGAGCCGGGGGTCCAACACTCGCACCCCAGCAAACCTCTGGTCAGGAGCAGAGGGGAGGGGCTGGGAAGGAAGAGGGCCACTCACCCGACTTCCCGTGAACCCAGGAAAGCCGATGATCCCGGGGGGGCCGGGCACGCCGGGGAATCCTGGCAGCCCGGGCAAGCCCGGGACTCCGATGTCTCCCTTGACTCCTTTGATGTGGCCCGGCTTCCCTGGCAGGCCGGGCACTCCGGAGATCCCAGGGATCCCCGGCATTCCGGGCACACCTGCGGGGGACCCCAGTGTGAGGAGGCAGTGCCAGCCCACCCGTGCCTTCCACTCTGGGTTCCCACTGCTGTGGATGCTGAACCGGGAGGGTGAGGCCACTGGGCTGCAGGGACGCTGCAGGCCCACTTGCTGAGCTGTCAGGGCAGACGGTGT
>PJEM01016655.1:8039-25051 GCA_004023845.1 Helogale parvula | reverse complement strand
GAGAACTCGGGCACAGTGGGCACTCCAGGTTGGACTCGGACACTGTGAGCGCTCCGGGGAGAACTCAGACGCACGCGGTGGGTGCTCTGAGGAGGACTCGGACGCGGTGGGTGCTCCTGGGAGGACTCAGACGTGATGAGTTCTCTGGGGTCTGCCCAGCCGGCTGAGGCTTAGCCATTGGCTCTCACTGTCAGAGGACTTCAACATTTTCATCTTCGCAGGAGGATTTGACCAAAGAGACCCTCCACAAGCAGTACCAGCTGGTGAAATCCCACACCAACACCAGCCACGTGATGCAGTATGGAAACAAGGTGAGAAGGGCAGCCTCGCCCCCCTCTGGATTCCCGAGCCTCGGGCTGACTCGCCTGGCTGGTCGATCTCTTGGGGACGGGAGATGGGGACCCAGGGGAGAAGTGGCTGCGGCAGGATGGTCCCGCCTCTCACAGCCGACTGCATCCTGGGCCCCGGACCCCGGCTCTGGAGTCGGACCTTACCAGGCTCAAACTCGCAAAGTTGTGAGATTTGGGGCGAACTTCTTAAATTCTCCGAATCTCCATTTCCCCCCCGTTTCCTCCTGGGTCAGGGACTTAGTGCACGATTACAGAAGGTCGTGCAGCCAAACCACTGACCGGGGCTAGCGCACACTAGCAGGTCGCTGAATCGAAAGCTCCTTTCTGCCGTCCAGGGCCCCACATCCTGCATGCTGCACTTGTTACTTTCCCCCTTCGGCTAGAATTTAGGGACTTTCACCCCCCTACCACCACCCAGAAAGGATCTAGGTGGTTAAATGGGTAAGATTATCAGGGTTCTCTAGACTGAGGGCACAGCAGGTGCTGCTGAAGGCTAGGGCCTTGTGTGCCACCGGGGGTGGGGGCCAGTCCTGGGGATGTGCAGAGGAGGTGGTCTGCGCACCTGTCCGTGTGACCAGACGCCACTCCCTAGGCGGGCCATCGAGCGCTCAGCGGCTGAGGTCTCTTCCTCCAATGCAAGCATTGGCCTTCTAGAAGAACTTGGGAGCTGGGCGATCCAGCTGCCTTCAGCGCGTCCCTGGCACAGTGTGGGCTGTGGCCTGGGGGCCAGCAGGGCAGGCGCAGGCCATGAGACAGGCTGTCAGGATGCCACGGGCCCTGTTGGGCTTCTGAGGGGGGGTGCTGGAGCAGGGAGCAGAGAGAAGGCAAGCGGGGAGGTGACTTGGACGAGGCAGGACCAGATATGGCACCACCCTGGCCACGTGGGGCGATCCGCAGGGGAGAGGGCACCGAGCAATCGCTCTTTGTCCCCGGCTTCCTGTTCACTTTGTGATTTCCTCAGCCCTGGGTGGTCCTGGTCTTGGTCCAAGAGCTACAATGGATCTTTTCCAAGTATCACATGTTTCTTCTATATATTTCTGTGTACTTCATTGTTTTGTTTTAGAACTTTTTTTGATTGTTGTTGCTTGGTTTATACTTGCAGCATTTCTTTCCCTGTAATTGGGGTCCAGCCTGGAGTGACCTATGCAGGCAAACAGAGCCCGGCCGACATGCTTGTTTGGCCCTGACCGTCGGCCGGCCCCTCTGTGGCTCTGGCTCCATCCATCTCGGTGGACCCAGGCCTCAGCTGGAACCTGGATGGGTGCTTTGCACCTAACTATTCCTGGTCGCTAGGGACAGGCAGGTGAACACGGGTAGGGAAGCACAACGCAGGTCCCCATGGGCTGAAACGACTCTGGCCCGAGCTCTGCATGACTGGAGAAGTGATTATCTTTCATATATGAAAGAATTAGTTCTCCTGTAAAGGATGCTGGATATTTTTTCTTTTTAAAGTTTATTTTTGAGAGAGAGAGACAGACAGAGCATGAGCAGTAGAGGGACAGAGACAGAGACACAGAATCCGAAGCAGGCTCCAGGCTCTGAGCTGTCAGCACACAGCCCAATGCAGGACTCAAACCCATGAACCGAGAGATCATGACCTGAGCCGAAGTCGGATGCTCAACCGACTGAGCCGCGCACGCATCCCGTGGATGGTGGGTGTTTCTGAAGTCCATCGTTGGTGGATTGCAGGTGCTCACCAGATGTGTTGCATTGCTCACTCCTGAGGGCCAAGCACGTGTTTTCCACCTGTGACTGTGGCTGTTCAGTGGTCCTGAAACCACGTGGTGTGAACTGGGAGCCTCCCACGGAGAGGCGGGACCCACATCCGAGTTTCACACTCAGACTGGCTCTCTCCCTCTCTCCTCAGTCTATCTCTACCATGAAGTTGATGCAGTTTCAGGGCATGAAACACAAAGCCAGTTCTCCCATCTCCCTGCCTCCAGTCAAAGACCTTGACCTCACGCCAAGCCCTGAGGTGCCGCTCACCATCATGAAAAGGAAGCTGATGCGCACCAACGATCTGCAGGAGTCCAGGACTCTCATGGAGGAGATCCGCAGGCACCTGGACGTAAGTAGCGCTTAGAGGAACCGTTTCCCGATACTGTTTGCAGCCTCACCGGGCGGCCTGTGTGGATGTGGTCTCTGCCTCCGACCATTACCCAGCGTTGTCGCGGCCAGGTGACGGCCCTCTGAGCCACTCCTGGCACGCGGGAGCCTGTGGGGAAGGAGACCAGTCTGTGCTCCGAGTGACAGAGAAGTGAGTGAGCAGGGCAGTGGCTGTCTTCATCTTCATCCTCCAGGAGCAGACTGGCCTTGACCTCTCTCTCTCTCCTATGTCCTGCCAAGAAGTCGTGGCATGTGGGTGTTTCGCTTTTATACCTGGTTGCTTAGAAGACATTTTTATTTTGCTACTTGAACACTGAGATTTAAAAAAATTTTTTAATGTTTATTTTTGAGAGAGAGGGAAGGAGAGTGTGAGCAGGGGAGGGACTGAGAGAGAGGCAGACACAGAATCCAAAGCAGGCTGAGGCTCCGAGCTGTCAGCACAGAGCATCATGCAGGGCTCGAACTCCCGGACCGTGAGATCATGACCTGAAGTCGGACACCCAACAACTGAGCCACCCGGGTGCCCCTGAACACTGAGACTTCAAAAATATTAACTGATTTAGAAATAACAGTAATAAACTCATTTTGTATGAAGGTACTTTTGTATTCATCATTTGAGAAGGAAATTATGCCCCCCCCACCTGTGCCCCCCCATCTGGTGGTTTCTGGAAGAGGCAAAAGTGCCTGTGAACAGACCCCACCATTTGTGGGACAGCAGTCTACTTTGGGGCACAATTTCTATGCCCCCTTTTCTCAGAGTGGGCCATGCTGGCTCTTCAAGCATTTAGATTTAAATGTCTGTCGTGCAGAAGACCCTGGAAAGGCAGGGGACTTCTAGAGGTTTCTAGCTATTACAGAAGCCTCGCATGTACAACCTCCTTTCTGTCGGCATCTGTTTCGACATCCTGGGTTAGAAGTTGCACGAAGAGAAGGCTTTAAACGGGCCTCTGAGCTGATCCAGGGTTCCAAGAGAGACTGCGTTAGGTACATTTTGAAAAGACGTGTTTCTTCACAGGCTAGGCATGTCATCGAGAAGTCCGTGCAAAAGATGGTCTCCTTGCTCGCGGGGTCTGATGCGGAGGAGGAGGGGCTGCTGTCCGAGAGAGCCGAGCTCACGGCGCATGACTGCTACCGGGCGGCCGTGTCGCACTTCCGCACACACTGCTTCGACTGGCACCTGCCCACAGTGAGCCCGGGCCCCGAGGGGCCTTCCCTGCGTCAGCCTCTCCCTGTGTCTTCAACCCCTAAAGCTAAACTAAGGTTTCCTTACTAGAAATCACATGGGATGCACTGTGTTGTAGAAGTTTCCATCCAGGCTAAGGAAACAATGGGACTCATTCAGAGGCCTTTGATGGGGACGAGAGGAGGAAGGTCAGCCACATTCACTGACCATAAATCCTGGCCCAGACACGCTCGGCTAGTCTGTGGGTAGGAGTTTACTAGTCATGACTCAGCTCCCATTTGTGTTTGACTGAAGGGGTGTTACGTCTCCGGACACTTTGGCCGTCCCTGCCGAACCCCGGCCGCATAGGCTTTCTCCCTCTCGGGTCTGTTCTGACCCCTCCCCAGGACCTACTGTTGGAGTCCGGTGCTGGCCCCTGGAGGAGAAGGTGCTGAGTTTCTGCCGATTGTAGAACGTCAGGTTGGAAGGTCGGAAGGTGCCTGTGGTCAGCGCTATGGGATGCCGGGGTCCTCCTACGGAAGGGGCTCAGCAAACTGGCCAGATCCTGCCTGCAGCCCGTCTTTATAAATAGTTCTGTTGGAACACAGCCCTGTTCTATGTGTGGCATCGTTCCTATGGCCAACGTCACACTGCAGTACGGCCCACAAGCCTGAAATAGTTCCAGTCCGGCCCTTTACAGAAAACGTTTGCCGACTTCCACTTAGAGCTGTGCTCTTTGTTCGGTATGGTAGTTGCTAGCCTCACATGGCTACTCCTCGCATTTGAACTTAAATGAATTAAATTAATTTAAACGCAATAAGATAGAAAGCTTAGTTTCTCAGCGGCAGTAGTCACATTTCAGGTGTTCAGTAGCCGCGGGAGGCCAGTGGCTACCGAGCTGGAGAACTTTGTTTTGTTTGCTTGTTTGTTTTTTAAATGTTTTTGAAAGAAAGAGAGGCAGAGCATGAGAGGGGGAAGAACCGAGAGAGAGGGAGACACAGCATCCGAAGCAGGCTCCAGGCTCTGAGCTGTCAGCACAGAGCCCGACGCAGGGCTCGAACTCATGAACCTCAGGAGCATGACCTGAGCCAAAGTCAGATGCTCAACAGAGCCACCCAGGCGCCCCCGACCTGGAGAATTTTGTAGAACGTTTCCATCCTCGTAGAAAGCTCTGTCGGGCTGTGATGGGCACCCCTGGTTGTGCTTGAATGCTTCCAGGGACAGGGTCCTGGGCCCTGCGGACATAGCTCCCCATTATCTGGAAGCTCTCGATTTTATTTTTTTGTTTATTTACCTTTGTAAGGAAAGCATTTTTCTTACCTATTAAATAATTTAAAATGTCCCCCTTATTTAATAAACACATTGTCTCCTGGTGACGTTACTCTTTTGCAACCTGGCATCACGCAAAGTAAATCTTTTCCTTCATCATGAGAGTTCTAGATCCCCTGAAGTTTTTATAAGATAAACATCCCAATCATTTCAGTCTTACCTGTTGCATGTAATCCAGTTTGGCATCCACTCCCCATCCGTCTCTCATCAGTGTGTCCCTCCCAGAACCAAAGGCGAGGTGGGCAAGGGTGGGGCGTGGTCCTGGGTCATAGAAGGGAGCAGGGCCATGTGGACTGTCGGTCAGGAGGCCTGGCCCAGCACCGAGAATGCTCTAGGAGGCTCGCCAGCCCTCAGGCAGGGCTGCCTTTTTCACGGGAGAGAGCCCACGGATCTCTCCACATCACCGAAAAGTGGGCAGGCGGGGATCCATGACCCATAAAAGCTCACGAAGCACAGATCGGGATGCTTTACCCCCGTAACCACAAAAGTGGGATCGTCGCAGGTTAGGAGCTGGTTGTGTGGGTGGTGATGGTGCTGACATGTCTTTTCTGGTGTGTTTTCCTCTAGTACGAGTACGCTTTGAGGCATCTGTACGTGCTGGTCAACCTTTGTGAAAAACCTTATCCGGTTGACAGGTGAGGGCATTGCAGGGTCAGCTTCGTTCGGAAAGCAGAAGGGAGCAGCCTGCTAAACCTTCTCTGCAAGTTTTACTCCTGCCAGGGCGCCCTCCTCTCACGGCAGAGGAATTCAAAATAGAGTCGTCCTCTGTGAGATAATTATGGGGCGGGTCTGCCGTAAAGGACGGCCTGTTCTGGGTTGGATTACGTTTGTGTTAATTTTCTCCAGACTTGACGTGGATCACTGACTTCTTCCTGTTTCTTACAGAATAAAACTGTCCATGGACAAGGTATGCCTTCATTACTACTGAAGCACTGCCGCCTTGATGGGTTTCCACCAGTGAACACGGCCCCTCAGAGTGCGTGCTAATCCGAGGCAGAAGAGGCGGAGCAAGAGGGAGGCGGCCCCCGGTGGTCTCAGGGCCCCCTGGGGAGCGCTGACTTCCCGGCCTCCAGCCTCCCGCAGACCCCATGTGACGCTCCGATAAAAACCACAGACTGGCGCGGGGAAAGCTGTGTGCAGAGAAAGGTATAATCGCTTTTTGGGAGGTTTTTGTGCTCATTGGCCTGAAGGAACAGGAAGTTCACTGGGGCCTCTGCAGCCGGTGAGAGTTCTCTGTTCTGCGGAGTCCGAAGCCGCAACCTCCGAAGTCTTCAGGATGATTCTACTCAAGAAGGATGCGCGCCCCAAATGGAAAACAATTTTTAGGAAATATCATGATTTTTGATTGCTTTTGTATCTTATTTATCAATAATGGGCAAATCTTAAAACAATAAAAAATTTATAATGGAATCCGAGTATTAATTTCAGGCCCCCTGACTTGGTTAGTTTATGCTCTGGGGCTCAGCTCCCCTCACCCCTTCCCACGGCTCTGCCCTTCCCGCCCCTGTGCAGTCCTCGGATTTCCCCGCCTCCTGTGCCTCCCTGTGTGCGGTAGGTTCTCAGGCGTATCTGAAGGGCCGCTTCTCCCTTGAACCTTCTTCCACTTCCTCCTGCCCCTCCCACCCCCCCCACAATCCCCCACCAAAAGTCCTCTACCCTTTCTGTGTTGATTTTTATCTCTTACAGCACCTGTCAAAATCTGCCTTTACTGGGGAGGGGTGCAGCCAGGGAAGGGGTGTCTCAGCTCCCAGTGGACAGAGACTGCCCGACTTACTGTCTTCTTGGCCCAGTGCCCCACACTGGGAGGTACTCAATGCCCAGTTCGCTAAAGACATATCAGTAACACTAACCATATCCACGAAGCTCTGATACCTGTGGGGACATTAGAGCCAAGTTATCAGTCACCAGAGACCACGAGTTATATGGTTCCGTTTGTATCCAATGTCCAGAATAAGCAAGTCTGTAGAAGCAGAAAATGGGTGACAGGCGCCAGGCCGTGGGGAGCGCAGGACGCGGGGACAGAGCCGTAGCACGTCGCCACGCCGATTCTTTGTAGCGGTGACTGAAAATGTTCTATAACGGATTGTGGGGATCCTCGCACAGCTCTGGAAATACAGAAGAGCCACGGAAGTGCACACGTTCGATGGAATTATGCAGTTTGCTCAGTAATTTCAGTGATGCTGTTTTTAAAAACAAGCCACAGAGCCAGATGCTGTTTAGCTAGCTAGCTGGAGAGAGCGCAAACGAGAAACACTAAACCCCAACACTCAGGACCACCTGTCTCTGTGAGGTGAGACCTGTCTTACTTAGCGGTGATTGATGCCTTAAAAAATTTTTTTAACATTTATTCATTTTTGAGAGAGTATGAGTGGTGGGGGATGGGGGCAGACACACACACACACACACACACACACAGAATCCGAAACAGCTCCAGGCTCTGAGCTGTCAGCACAGAGCCCGACATGGGCCTCAAACCCACGAGCCATGAGATCATCACCTGAAGTCAGATGCTTAACTGACTAAGCCACCTGGGTGCCCCTGATTGAGGCCATTAGTCTGGAGATCTGGATCGGAAGTTGGGACACTGGCCAGTAGGGTTATGTCCCTGACAAATTCCAGGTGATAACTTTTGTTTCTAATGGGTCCACTGTTTATCGGCAGTTACCCTTGCTCAGCGAGGCTCTCCGGATAATCAAAGGACATCAGGATAAAGAACTCTTACTGTCCTACAGATTTGGGGGAGCCCTTTAGGTAACAAGTACAAGAAGCATATTGTGTGTGTCATCACTGACGGTCCATAAGGGGCGCGAACCTGAGGCCCGGCTGATCAGAGAAATAGGAGCACTGACAAGGAGACTTTTTTTTTTTTTTTTTTTTTTTAGTTTTGAGACAGAGACAGAGCACGAATGGGGGAAGGGCCGAGAGAGAGAGGAAGACACAGAATCTGAAACTGGCTCCAGGCTCTGAGCTGTCAGCACAGAGCATGATGTGGGGCTCGAACCCATGAACTGTGAGATCATGACCTGAGCCGAAGTAGGACACTTTACCGACTGAGCCACCCAGGCGCCCCAAGAAGAATTTTTAAAAGGAGTACTTTATTTTTATTAAAAATTTTTTTCTTAATGTTTATTTTTGAGAGAGAGAGACTGAGCACGAGCAGGGGAGGAGTGGAGAGAGAGGGAGACAGAATCCAGAGCAGCTCTAGGCTCTGTCAGCTCAGAGCCTGATGCAGGGCTCGAACCCACAGACCATGAGATCATGACTTGAGCTGAACTAACTGAGCCACCCAGGTGCCCCTTAAAAGAAGTACTTTAGAAAGGCCTCAAGATAACAGGTAGTAGAAAGCTCTGTTCCTCTATTTTCGTGAATTGTGATCCCGCTTCTCTCCATTTGTCCTCTGTAGAAAGAAAATGTGCTTTATCTACTTAATAAAACACAGAAACTCTCACATTCATGGTTCTCAGGGTTAGGACCAGCTGTGTTATGTTTCTCAAATAAAAGGCAATTTCATGAGGTCCCTCATACTGTCATTTTCTGTTAAATTTCTAAAAAGGTTGAACTTTCCATGTGTATCACAACTAAGATAAGCCTTTTTTTTTTTTTTGGTAATTATATCCAAAACATAGAGATGTTCTGGTACAAGACTCCCACAACACAGAAATATACAGAGCAGAATGTGGCCGCCTCTTTTCCTCCCCATATTTCCCAAACAGCAGTTTGGTATTCATCAAGAATCCCCTTCCTCTCTATTAACATAACTATATGCAAATTAGACTTTTTTTGTTTACCTTTTCATTATAAAAACATACAGGAAACCATGCAAAACAAATATGCTGGTTAGTGAATGATAAGGCGAATAGCCTTGTAACTTTCACCAAAGTCAAGAAATTGAACTTCACCAGCTGTGTCAGTGGAGGTTGTTGGCAGAAACAGAACCAACAGTACATGTCCACTTGGAGAGATTATCTTAAAGAATTGACTCACACGACTGTGGAGGCTCAGTTGAGTCCGAAGCTTGCAGACCGGAGACCCAGGGAGGAGATGCGCAGCGGGTACAAAAGCTGTCGGCGGGTAGAATTCCTTCTCGCTCCTGGGAGGTCAGACTGCTCCATGCAGGCCTTCCACTGATTGGACAGGACCCACCCACATTGAGAGGATGATCTGCTTTGCTCAAAGTCACCAATTTCCCTGTTCGTCGTTATATCCAAGGAACACCTTGGCAACGGACCCCCAGAATCCCATCTGGCCAGACTTCCGGGTGCTGTGGCTCACTCCACGCTGACGCATAACCCACACCAGCTGTCCTGAGCCCCTCCTGCTCCATCCGGGTCACGGCACTGACCCCCGCCCATGACCACTCTCCCTGTGTTCTCTGTGGCTTTAACGCACGTGCGTTCCCAGACACCGCTCGCTCCTGCCTACTTAACAAAAATGGTAGATATCTTCTCAGATCCTCTAACCTACACATTTCCTCCCCATCTCTTCCCAGTTTCTGCCGAGGAGCCCCGGCTAGTGGTCGGTGGAGTTTCTTAGCCTGGGTTTTGGTGACTGCACGCTCTGGTGCCACTGGGTACATTCCCCTGCTCACCCCCGTGTCTCTCACAGACCAGCAGCCA
This sequence comes from Helogale parvula, assembly GCA_004023845.1. Lineage (NCBI taxonomy): Eukaryota > Metazoa > Chordata > Mammalia > Carnivora > Herpestidae > Helogale > Helogale parvula. Next base: position 15,488 of record PJEM01016655.1, on the reverse strand, counting down.
GGGCCAGGGCTCGAGGCCCTTTCGGCAGGGGATGGAAGCCGGGGGTGCTCTGTGCCCAGGAGGAGGCACACTGGCTGAGGTTTGCTCCTTTTTTTTTTTTTAAATTATTTTAAGTTTAGTCACAGAGAGCAAGTGGGGGAGGGGCAGAGAGAGAGAGCGAGAGGGAGAGAGAATCTCAAGCAGGCTCCGCACTGTCAGGATGGAGCCCGATGCAGGGCTCGAACCCACAAACCGTGAGATCATGACCTGAGTGGAAACATTTAACCGACTGAGCCACCCAGGCGCCCCTGCTCCTTTCTGACAGTAGTTGATGCTCGATGCCCGTATTCATTAACTCATCGAGGGATTGCAAACTGGTAAAATTCTATCCTTTTGCTCCCCTTTATTAGCTGCAATACTTTTATAAGGAGAAACTTCCCTTCTCTGCTTTATATGTGTTTGAATTGGTTCCATCTTCCCCTCAAAAGGTGACGGAGTAAACACTGTAAATATCATTAAATTTTTTTATTTATTTTTGAGAGAGAGAGACAGAGACAGCGTGAGCAGGGGAGGGTCAGAGAGAGAGGGAGACACAGAATCTGAAGACAGGCTCCAGGCTCCGAGCTGTCAGCACAGAGCCTGACGCGGGGCTCGAACTCACGAATCGTGAGATCATGACCTGAGCCGAAGTTGGACGCTTAACTAACTGAGCCACCCAGGCGCCCCTGTAAATAACATTTTGAATGCATGGATGTAAAGATGTCTAATGGGTTTCAACCCACTGTGTTCCGTTGAAGCTGTGGTAGTTGGGTCCCCCCCGCACTCATGTGCCCCTTGAGCTCAGCTGATGACACATCCCTCCACTGTGTCCACGCGGAAATCCCGAGGCCCACCCAGGACCCTCCCCCCTTCACGCCCTCCACCACGTTCTGTTGCCGCTACCTCCTCAATGCTTCTCAGCTTTAACCTGCCCATCCCCAACCCCGCCCCTCCCGGTCCAGACCTCACCTCTGCCCTAGGTTCCTGTGACTGGATTCCGTAGACCCCCGTGCCTCCAGCCTGGCCCCCTCCAGTGCTGTTCCCCGAGAGTGGAGACTTTCCCCCCTCCTTGTGCTGCCAGGCAGGAGTCCTCAGGGCCCGGCTTTCTCTCCGCTTCTCTTGGCCTCAGGCTCCCCGTTCAAGCCACCTTGAAATGACTGGCTACCTGCATACAGCATTCTTTAATTTCATTTTTTTCTGAGATTTTTCACTTTCTTATCCTTCTTTGTCAAGAAATGTCTGGGTTGGGTCACCTGGTTGGTTGAGCATCTGACTTTGGCTCAGGTCATGATCTCACAGTTTGTGGGTTCGAGCCCCAAAAGGCTGTTAGCAAACCTGCCCAACTTTTGCCCTGGAGGGAGACACGATCTCCCGAAGTGAGAGATAATATTTCATTTTCCTGGTCAGAAAAAAGAAATCTGCCTTCTTCCCTGGAGGGAGAAACTATGTCTTTTAAGGCTATTCAAATACTCTTTAAAAGACGCTAGAATGTCAGTGACTCTTCACCAGACACAGAAATGCAAGGGACACAGGGACTGTCTCCTGGTGGTATTGCAGGAGTGCTAGTCCCTTCTGCCCTTGGCCAACTCCTTATCCTTCAAGACCCAGCTCAGTCGGTTAAGCGTCCGGTTCCAGCTTCGGCTCAGGTCATGATCTCACGGTTCATGGGTTCGAGCCCTGCGTCAGGCTCTGTGCTGACAGCTCACTCAGAGCCTGGAGCCTGCTTCAGATTCTGTCTCCCTCTCTCTCTGACCCTCCCCTGTTCGTGCTGTCTCTCTTTGTCTCTCAAAAATAAATAAAAAACATTAAAAAAAAAAAAAAGACCCAGCTCAGACATCCCTGTCACCAGGAAGCCCTCAGTGGGTTACCCTCTGCTCCCTCAGGCCCCAATGAATTCTGTGCTTACTGCTGTTGTCAGACTGGTCACACTAAGCTGAAACTCGGTGCATGGCTCAGTCCCCCCCAGATTTGGGTCCACCTGTGCCCTATAGACCATAGAATACCTGCGTGTAGATGTGGAAAAGGTGTCTCTTCTTCTGGGTGGACATGATCCCCATCCAAGGAGTAGCCGATCTTGGAGCCCAGACTGGATTTCAGTCCATTTAATCACCTCGGTCATGCAACCTTGGCAGTGAATGGCCTCCCTGCCCATATATGCAAGCCCTCAATCATTTACCTTTTCAAAAAGATCTGAGCCTTCCTTTCCCTTTCCCCGCCCAGGAGCTTGTGTGGTTCCTGCCGGAAGCCTGGGAAATCAGGAAATAAACGCTCATTTTAAAGGAAGGGAGAGGCACCTGGGTGGCTCAGTCAGTTAAACATCTGAGTTCGGCTTAGCTCATGATCTTGCGGTTTGTGAGTTTGAGCCCCGTGTCTGCATCTGTGCTGACAGCTCAGAGCCTGGAACAGGCTTTGGATTCTGTGTCTTCCTCTCGCTCTGCCCCTCCATGGCTTGCGCTCTGTCTCTATCTCTCAAAAGTAAATAAACAATTAAAAAAAAAAAAAAGAGCAGGGAGATGGAGGCATCGAGTTCCGGGATTTGCTGAGGGCTCCAGCTGGGCCAGGGCCCAGGACTCCCGACTGCTGCCGAGGCTCTTCCCGCCCCACGACTCAACAGGTTTTTATGACTTGAACTCAAACAGATGTCGAAGTTTCCTTTTGCCTTAGGGTTGCGTGGGCTGATGATTCCTGGAAAGCCTTCCTCAGAAAAGAATGTTTCCCGGCAAATCTCGTGACAGCTGGGGAAGAGGGGAAGCCACCGCTGTGAGCTGGCACTTTCTGCGAATGGGGGGCCCTGGTTCCTGCCACAGCTGCTCCCCACTTCCCCCGGAGGACGCTGCCCGGCAGGAGGCAGCCCCAGGCCCAGAACCCAGGCCATCCGAGGGCATACACAGCGGGTCGCAGCCGCCAACGTGTGCCGTGCCTCCCGGACACGGCCGTGGCCTCAGCTGAGTGGGACGCACAGGACTTGGGCAGGCGTGTCTATGGCGGGGACAGGCGGGTGCCTGCTGTAGCCAGACAGCTCTCGACTCCTCTCCCACCTGTCCTCCCTCTCAGGCCTCTGCTCTCCTCTGCCCACCTCTCCTGGAGGCCTGTCCCCTGTCCCTCCGGCAGAAACTGCTCAGCGCTGGGCAGATGTGCCACGTGAAGGTGTTGGGAGGCCATCACGGGCCAGGTGTCTTCAGGGCCTGTTTGAGGCCTCTCTCAATGGGCAGGACTTTGTACCCAGCTGTCACTGGTGGGCCTGGGAGATGGAGGGGCAGCAGGGCCAGGGTCTCTGCAGAGAGCTGGTGGCTTCTCTCCCCTTCCCCTCCCCTTGCTGGCCCCAGCTCTAGCCTCAGGCCAAAGGCCAGTAAAAGCAGAAGGAAAATGGAGCCAGCCTTCTAAGGGGAGAGAGGACGAATGCCAGGGAGGAGACAGATGAGCCCCTGTCACATGTCACATTCTTTGTCCCTGTCACCTTTGGACACACACACACACACACACACACACACACACGGATGCACAGCTATGGACTCCTGACCCCTTGCTCAGGGACAGCCTTGTGACACTCACCATGGCTGACTGCCTCAGGCAAGTTCCCCAGAGCCGGGACCAGAGCAAAGTGCGGCCGCCTGACTTTCTACCAACAGGGCACTTGCGATTGGGTCAGGAAAAAGAGCCTTAGATTTGGGGTAGGGCAGCCCTGAGTTCAAACCTCACTTTGGCCTCTAACTGGCTGCATAGCCTTGGGTACATCACCCTGTTATGAGAATTGTGTCCCCCAAAGTTCCTGTGCCCTAACCTCGAGTGTCTCAGAATGTGACTGTATTTGGAGACAGGGCCTTTAAAGAGGGGGTTAAGGTTGGGGCACATGGATAGCTCCGTTGGTTGAGCATCCGACTTTGGCTCAGGTCACCATCTCACGGTTCGGGAGTTCGAGCCCTGGATCAGACTCACTGTTGTCAGCCCGTCAGCGCAGAGCCCACTTCAGATCCTGTCCCACTCTCTCTGCCCCTCCCCTGCTTGTGCCTTCCCCAAATATAAATAAATATTTAAAAAAAGAGGGCATTAATGTTATATGAGGTCAGAAGGGTGGGGTCCTAATCTAATAGGACTGGGGTCCTTCTAGAAAGAGACAGTAAGGGTGCTCATGCAGAGAGAAAAGAGGCCACATGAGGACACAGTGAGAGGCAGACCTGGGAGCCCAGGAGCCCCGATCCTGCTGACCCCTCCATCTCAGCCTCCGGCCCCCAGAGCTGTGAGAGAAGAAATGCGTGGTTCACACCACCCAGTCTGTGGTACTTTGCTACGGCAGCCCTGCAGACTCAGACACCCCCTTCTTTGAGCCTCCATGTCTTCATCTGCAACTGCCTCCCTTGAGGGGCTGATTTGCAGATAAAATAAAACAATGCAGGAGAACCCCTAACCGGTGCCAGTGCCCCCGGAGGGCTCAGCGTGTGAGAGGCCCGGTGTGACAGCCCTGCGTCAGCCTGCACACCTGTACCTGTCCTTCCACACCTCCCTGTGGGCAGAGACATCCAGACAACTGGGGGTCCGGGCCGCCCCACCCCTCCTGCCTTCTGGCCTCTCCTGGGTGCATCCCGGCATTGGCCTGCGGCTGGTGAGCCCTGCACATGCTCACACGCGTGCGCGCGCACACACACACACACACACTGATCTTACAGCGGCCCAGCTCTCTGGCTGCTTCTGCCCACTTCCTGGGAGCTGGACATAAGACCCCAGGGCTTCGCTGGCACCCAATCCACCCTCTGAATCCCAAACCTGCCCCACATTGGGCCTGCACTTGGGCAAAAGGGTGCTTGGGTAGATGGGCCCCTCTGACTTTCCCCAACTGCTTAGGCCTTGTAGGAGGCGGCGGGCACTTACCTTACAGCTGGGGGCACAAGGCTGCATAGCAAGCTCAGCTCAGGGCTGTGGGGAGCACTGGAAGGCCAGGAAGGGGGCAGTGTCTGTAGTGGGGGGAGGGGGTGGGAGGGAGGGAGGGCAGCCTGGGACCTTGGCTGGCTACCCTCAGTCTCTGGATATTTACCCATCTACACTCACCCCCAGCTAAGGGCATCCTGAAGCAATCCGTGCATCTCACACAGGCTGGCCGGGAGCCCGAGCCCAGCAGCGGCTTGCAGACTGGCTGGATGAGCCGGTCGATGCCTAGGGGTTTAATCCAGGTGAGTCAAGCCATCCTTCCCTGGGCTCACTGCCCATCGCCGTTCGAACTTTGTCTGTTTTGTTCTCTGCTGTTTCCCAGGGCCTAGAAGAGTGCTGACATTTAACAGGCACTCAACACATACGGATTTTTAATCAATGTTGAGGACACAGATGTGAATGGTCCGACTCTGGAGGACAAAGCAGAAGTATCAACAGACAACAGCAACGTGAGATCTCGTGAGGAGATGAGCCTAGGGGGCTGTGGAAATGTGTATAAGGACTATCTGGCCTAGGAAGTCAGAGAAGTCTTTGCAGAGGAGATGGGCTTTGAAGGATGAATAGGAGTTTGACCAGTGACTCCAGGGAGTGGTATTCCTGGGATATGAAGCAGAAGCAGGAAGGTGTGAGATCATTTTTGAAATGACAGAGGTGGGAACGATGGGAACCAAGGATGGGGTGGGGCAGGCAACAGATGAGCAGGCGGAGGGCCAGGCACGGCCACGGGAGCTGGGGGGTGGGTAGCACACTGCAGGTTCTGCCAAAAGACACAGCCTTCGAGAGAAAGGGGGGGAGGTCTTCTGACCCCCACCTGGGAGTTAGGCATTGGGGGTCTGGCTGGCTGAGCAGGGCTCAAGCCTCGTGAGGAAAAGAGGCGCCATTTTTAAAAGGGCTTTTATTAAATTCTCCCCACGCGGTGACTCGGCCGCACTGCCATGGTCCTGGGGCGTGCCCGCCGGGGAAGGTCCCCATCAGTGTCCCCTGGGGCGGAAGCTGAACTTGTCCTTGCAGACTCAGAGCCGGCCTTTTCTCGGTGGATCCGGTGCTTGTCTGGCTGCTTCCAGAGGGACTTGGAAACTGCAGGGAGGGTCACCGTGGGCACTGGTGGCTGAGGGCCGGGTCTGGTGCAGGGATGGGGGGGCTCGTCCCCTCAACACACCCTGAGAAATGCTCCTGAGATGCAGGGAGGGTCCAAAACCTCCCAGCTCCATCCTGAGGGCGCGGTGGACAGCTGTGGCCAGGCCGCTCCTCCCAGGACAGCCCTGGGGAAAGTCAGCCCTTCCCAGAAGAGACTGAGGACTGGGGGGGCCTGGGGGGCTGGGGTGGAGCAGAAGGACCCCCCTGAAGGGCTATGAGAGCCCAGGGCGCCCGGCTTGGGCTCTGTTTGCTGCAGCTGGCCAGAGAGTCCTCTCTCTCTCCCAGCCTCAGTTTCCCTTCCTGGCTAACGAAGAACTTGGCGTCTCAGCGCTCCCCCTAGGATCTTCACAGTCGTTCTGCGGTGCTGGCCTCCGCCGGCTCAGTATGTTGCAAGCGAGTGTGACAGGTGGGTGTCCGATCACGTGGGGAGTGGGTGTGTGTTCATCTGGGGGGTTGGTGAGCGAGCGGGAGCCCAGTCCGCCTCTCCACCGCCGGCCAGTCTTGGAATGCTGCCCTAGGAGGGGCTGGGTGGGGGTCCCCCGCCTCACAGGAAGTTGGGCTCCCGCACCACGAGGCAGGGCGGGCCCCCGCCGCCCCCGCCGCCGTCCAGGGGCCGGTACACGAAGTGGAAGTCGCGCTTGGGCTCGCTCCGCAGCAGGTAGCCCTTGATGTGGTGCGGCAGCGCCTCGTCCGCCAGCTGGAAGCAGCGCCCGTCCACCAGCACGAAGAGCCGGTGGTCCTGGGGCTGCGGCACCCCGAATTTCTCCGCGCACTGAGCGCACAGCGCCTCGGCCAGCGTGTCGGCCCGCGACGCCAGCGTCCGCGACTGCTGCTCGGGCTCCAGGTACGACACGCAGATGAAGTCCTGCGGGGCGAGAGGGGGAGGGGACACGGAGGGGGCTCAAGTCACCGGCGGGACCATCCCGTCGCACCCCCGCCCCGACGCTGGAGGATCGCACAGGGCTGAGGAGCTGAGAGACCTTGGGCAAGCCCATAGCCCTCTCTGGGCCCGAGCTCTTCTCTACACAGAGAGGGCACTGCAGGGGCGGTCGTGGGGTTGGAGGTCGGGGCATCTGCGACTGACCGTGCTGTGTGACCTACACAAGGCAAGGTCCTTCTCTCTCGGAGCCTCTCCTCTCTAGAGGCTGACCATTCTGGGGGAGACGGCCGGGGTGGGGGTCTCGGCAATGAGGAGCGAGCGCGCCCCCTGGTGGCCGGTCCGCGGGCTCATCCGTCACCCACTTCCTCAACAGTTCCCCGCCCCCCCCCCAGGCTCCTCCTGCCTTCCCACCCCAGGCCCAAGGCTGGCGCACCGAGGCTGGCATAAATAAAATAGAATGTGCACACCCCCGGCCCAGCAGCTCGCGGTGC
>PJEM01016654.1:0-18848 GCA_004023845.1 Helogale parvula | reverse complement strand
ATCTCCAAAAAGTGAAAGATTGGCTTTATCTTCTTGCCTCTTAATTCCTATTGTTGTCTGATTACAAATGCTAGGCCTTCCAGCACTATGTTAAACAACGGTGGTGAGAGTTGGCATCCCTGTCATGTTCCTGATCTCAGGGGGAAAGTTCTCAGTTTTTCCCTATTGAGGATGATATTAGCTATGGGCTTTTCTTAACTGGCTTTTAGGATGTGTAAGTAAGTTCCTTCTATGCCTACTTTCTTGAAGGTTTTTATTAGGAAAGGATGCTATATTTGTCAAATTCTTTATCTGCATTTATCAAGTGGATTATATGGTTTTAATCTTTTCTTCTGTTTATGTGATGTATCATATTGATTGATTTGCAAATATTGAATCAGTCCTGGAACCCTGGAATGAATCCCCCTTGATCATGCTTTATCATGATGGATAATTCTTTTTATATGCTGTTGAATTCAATTTGCTATATCTTGTTGAGTATTTTTGCATCTGTATTCATCAAGGATATTGGCCTGCACTTCTCTATTTTTGGTAGGTCTCTGTCTGGTTTGGGAATCAAGTGATGCTTGCTTCACAGAATGAGTCCAGAAATTTTTCTTCTATTTCTATTTTTTCAAATAGCTTGAGAACAATGGAGATTAGGTCTGATTTTAATGTCTGGTAGAATTCCCCATGGAAGCCACCTGGCCCAAGGCTCTTATTCTTTGGGAGATTTTTGATAACTGATTTAATTTCATCACTGGTTATGAGTCAGTTAAGATTTTCTATCCCTTTCCATTTGAATTTTGTTAATTCATGTGTGTTTCAGAATTTGTCCATTTCTTCTAGGTTGTCCAGTTTGTTGGCATATAATTTTTCATAGTATTCCCTGATAATTGCTTGTATTTCTGAGGGACTGGTTGTACGAAATCCATTTTAATTCATGATTTTGTCTATTTGGGTGTTCTCTCTTTTCATTTTGAGAAATCTGGCTAGACTTTTATCAATTTTATTTATTTTTTCAAAAAATCATCTCTTGGTTTCATTGATCTGCTCAATTGGTTTTTTGGAAATATATTGTTAATTTCTGCCCTGATCTTTATTATTTCTCTTTTTCTGCTGAGTTTTTGTTGCTCTTGCTGCTCTCCTTCTATTTTCTCTAGGCGCACTGTTAGATTTTTGTATTTGTGCTTTTCTGGTTTGTTGAAATAGGCCTGGACTGCAATAAACTTGCCTCTTGGGACTGCCTTTGCTGCATCCCAAAGAGTTTGGATTGTTGTATTTTCATTCTCATTTGTATTCATATATTTTTTAATTTCTTCTGTAATTGCCTGATTGGCCTATTTGTTCTTTAGTAGGGTGTTCTTTAACCTCCATATTTTTGGAGGTTTTCCAGACTTTTTCCTGTGATTGATTTCAAGTTTCATAGCATTGGGATCTGAAAGTGTGCATGGTATGATCTCATTTTGTTTATATTCATGGAGGGATAATTTATAACCCAGTATGTGCACTACATTGGAGAATGTACCCGGCGCACTTGAGAAGAAAGTGAGTTCCATAGCCTCAGGATTAGAATTCTAAATATGTCTGTCAAATCCATTTGTTCCAACGTGTTGTTCAGGTCCATTGTTTCTTTAGTGGTTTTCTGTCTAGTTGATCTATCCATTGCTGAATGTCGAGTGAGTATTAAAATCCTCTGGGATTAGCACATTCTTATCAATAAGATTGTTTCTGTTTGTGATTAATTGTTTTATGTATTTGGGTGCTTCTGAATTTGATGTGCAGATGTTTATAATTGTTAGGTCTTCCTGATGGATAGACCCTGTAATTATTGTATAATGCCCTTCTTCATCTCTTGTTCCTGCCTTGCCTTTAAAGTCCAGATTGTCCGATGTAAGTATGGCTACTCTGGCTTTCTTTTAACTTCTGGTCGCAAGATAGATATTTCTCCATCCCCTTACATTGAATCTCAAGGTGTTCCCAGGTATTAAGTAAATTTCTTGTAGACAGCAAATAGATGGATTTTATTTATTTTTATCCATTCTGCTACCCTAAGTCAATTGATTGGAGCATTTAGTCCATTTACATTCAGTGTAATGATTGAAATATATGGGTTTCGAGTCATTGTGTTCTCTGTAGGATTCATACTTGTAGTAATGTCTCTGGTACCTTGTGTTCCTAGCAACATTTCCCTCAGAGTTCCCCTTAGGATTTGTGGTAGGGCTGGTTTAGTGGTAATGAATTCTTTCAATTGTTGTTTATTTGGGAAAACTTTATCTCTCCTTCTTTCTGAATGGCAGGCTTGCAGGATAAAGGATTCTTGGCTGCATATTTTTTCTGCTCATCACATTGAAGATTTCCTGCAATTCTTGTGTGGCCTGCCAACTTTCAGTAGATAGGTCTGCAACTACTTTGATAGGTTTCCCTTTGCCCTTTTATCCTTAGCTGCTTTCAGAATTCTCATTCACCTTATATTTTGCTAGTTTCATTCTGATATATAGTGCAGAAGACCAATTACAACTGATGGGGTTCTCTGTGCCTCTTGGATTTCAGTTTCTGTTTCTTCCCCTGATTGGGGAAGTTCTTGGCTATAATTTTTTCAGGTATTCCTTCAGCCCCTTTCTCTCTTTCTTCTTTAGGAATTCCTATGGTACGGATATTGTTCCCTTTGATTGTATCACTCAGTACTCAAAATCTCCTTTCGTGTTCTTGGATCAATTTGTCTCTCTTTTTCTCAATTTCCTCTTTTTCTATCATTGTGTCTTTTAATTCACCTATTCTTTTCCCTGCTTCTTCAATTCGTGCTGTGGTTGCCTCCATTTTATTATGCACCTCATTTATAGCATTTTTTCAGTGATCAGAACTATTGTTAAGGTCCACAGTCTTTGTAGCAAACCTTCTCTGATGTCTTCCATGCCTTTTTCAATCCCAGCAGTTAATTTTATGATAATTGTCCTAAATTCTTGCTCAGTTATGTTGCTTAGACCTGTTTTGACCAATTCTGTAGCTGTGACTTCTTCCTGGAATTTCTTTAGAGGAGAGTGTTTTCATTTCATCATTTTGGCTAGTTTTCTGTCTCTTATCAGTTTAAAAAGAACTGTTATATGCTCTGCCCCTGTAAGTATTGCTATATTAAAAGGAGACTCATTGACTGTCTGGGATCTGTCCTTTCAGGAAGTGTTCTTTCAATGGTTTCCCTTGGTCTCTCTTGTTGTGTCTTTGGTTATTTTATTGCCCTAATCCTGGTGATATTTGTGACTCTTCACCCTGTGTACTTTGGCTTGTTTCTTGAGGTAGCTCTGGAACAGAAAACAGACAGACAAACAAATAGGGAAGAATAACACACAAATGTACAAACAAATGAAAAAAAGACAGGCAAACCGAAAGGGATAGGAAAAAAGACAAAGGGCAGTTTAAAAGCAGAATGCCAGAGATCCCAGTTATAAATAAAAAGCAGGGTAGAGGCAATGCTGATGGAAGAGCATATACAAAGAGACGTGAAAGGGATGGGAAGCAAGAGAAACTGAGCTTTGACCTGGATCATGTTACACAGAGAAATTATATAGTCTGATTATTTCAGAGAGAAAGGAAGGTAATGATGGAGGTGTAGAATATATTTCAAGAGAGTGAATTAGGGGCGCCTGAGTGGCTCAGTCGGTTAAGCGTTGGACTTCGACTGAGGTCATAATCTCACGTTAGTGAGTTCAAGCCCCGTGTCGGGCTCTGTGCTGACAGCTCAGAGCTTGGAGCCTGCTTCTGATTCTGAGTCTCCCCCTCTCTCTCTGCCCCTCCCTGCTCATGCCCTGTCTCTCTCTGTATCAAAAATAAATAAAACATTAAAAAAGTTAAAAAAAAAAAAGAGAGAATGAATGAGATATGACTGTTTAAGCAAACCTATAACCAGAATACCCCCTCCTGGGGAGGGGCAAGATAAGAATGAGATAAGGGAGATATATCTGAATTGCAAGAATTGATCTAGAGTTAATCACAGCAATACATCAGTGCTCCTTTTGGGAGGGGGGGGCGGTTATGGGCTGTTTCCACAGCATCCAACCAGCTCTGGTAAAAAAGCAGCTAGGCAAGGCAGATGGGTGTGGCTTAGTGTAAGCAGATCTCGCCTGCACTGTGAGTCTCTGGGGCTGCTCCCTGAGGCCCCACCTTTGTGCTTGTGGGGAGAAAAACGGCGGTCCCCCAGTCCCTTCTCAGACCATGTATTGTAATCACTCTTTTAGGTATGACCTTACTCTGCCCTTGGCGTAGCCAAGGTGGGCATTGCTCTATGTCCCGCCCCCAGGCTCGATATCAGCTCTTATTCCATGTGCAATAATGATGGTGACAGAAAGGTAACCCCGGAATCACAGGCCGGGGCCCTTCCTAGCTGGGGATCAAGTAGGGGAGCAGTTTCTCCTGATGCCTATTGAGTCCTTTGCATACACTCGGTACCAGAGGGAATTTCTGGGCCCAGAGCACACAGCCCAAAACAGCCTCCGCAGTTAGAGATAGTATCTCTCTCTGAAGGCCCTGTGGTTAGAGATGGGATGATAGGATCCCTCTCCTTCCAGGGCTGAGGTTTTTCTCTTTTCCAGGGATAGTTGTTAAGAGCAGTTTGGCCACCTTTTCCCCTTTGTCTGTCTGCAGAGGGGGCTCCCTCCCCATCGTGCTTCCGTGTCTCGGCTTTTTATTTTCCCCAGTTCTCAATCATGCACCTATGAGGCTGTCTTCTTAGTGGACTCTGTCTGTTTCCCTCCCATACTCTTGTGGTTCAGTCTCTTTTGGCTTCAGCCCTTCTTTGTTTGATAGATGCAGGCAGGAGTTAGCAGACTCCCTATTTCTCCGCCATCTTGCCCTCTCCCCTAGAAACCAATTTAAACAGCAAAGAATATCAGAAACAAAATTTCAAAGAGTAAATCAAAGTTATAAAACAAGAAATGAAATTGTAAAATGTCATCCCTCTTAGTTTAATTTATGAATGCAATTCATAAGATAATAAAAATACTAATAGGTTTGGGGGTGGTGATATGTTTGCTTTTAAAATTTTATTCTGTGTTATTTTTAGTGCTGATCAAAATTTGTTGTTACCTTTACAGATTTCTTATGAATACTTACAGCCTAGATGAATGGTTTTCACTGTTTCAAAGGCCTCTATATGGCTGTGTCATATTTTAATTATGTTTACATATCAGTGGACCGGTTAATCCAATCAAAATATAATACAAATATTATTGAATTCTAGCAGATGCAATGAAAAGGAAACATTCAGAAGGATTATATTTAAATTAACTATGTTCAAAAACAGTATTTTTATGAAATATAATTCTGTCACAATTCAATAAGAGCAGCTGTAGAATCAATTAAGTAGCAAGGTAAAATTTGTTTTTGTTTAGAATGCTAGCAGGGGAGAAGGGCAAAGAAAGAAGGAGAGAGAATCTGAAGCAGGCTCCATGCTCAGTGTGAAGCTTGACACAAGGTTTGATTCCATGATGCTGGGATCATGACCTGAGCTGAAATCAAGAGTCTGATGCTCAACCAACAGAGTCTTTAAAATTTTTACAAAATACAAACCAGACTTTTAAAGAGAGATGACTTGCAAATGTCCTACTGTGATTTGGGGCTTTGGGGTTTGGCTGCTTTGAAAACTGAATCAGACCCACATATGACTCCAGGTTCCTGAGGCCACAGCTTAATCCTTTTATTCCTCTGGGACCCAAAAATCCAGGGGGCCCTCCAATGCTCTAGGACCTGTGTCCCAGGCTGTGTAGCACCGCAGAGCCAAAAAGACCACTTGGGAAAACGTAGAATTTAAATTCATATCAGTCAGTTTGGTTTGCTGTGACCATTTTCTTAGTGCATTGAGCTTTTTTTCAGTCAACAGAGCTTTCAAAAGGAAACTTTCTGAAGCTTTTTCTCTCATGGCAGATAATCTAGTTTGATAAAAAGAAGTAGATCTTTCTAATTCTTTCTCAAAGTCCTTGATTTCAGGATATTTGCATAGCAAACAGCCTTAAAAGAGGGAGATAATGTCTGCCTCCAGAGCAAAGGGTAAGCATGCTTATTATCCAGGTAAAAGATCAGGTCACTTCAGTTGGAGTTCCTGTCCTGCAATCCTCTGTGTGTGCAGGCATCCATTTGGGCACATCTGCATCATCCTTATGGGACGTGAGGGGCAAGGGGAATGGACACAAATCTGCTGATGCTCATGTTGTTTGCTGCTCTATGAGTGAAAACATCCTTTCCTCTGGTTCAGGGATCTCATGTCTTCCCCCAGCTCCCATGAATCTGTGACAGCTTGCAAGTAAGGTAAAATCTCAGACCTTTTCCAGTTCTTACCATTAAACCTAAATTTATGTATTGTGTGATTCTATTTATATCAAATTCAAAAGTATTAAAGCTCATATATAGTGTTAGGGGTCAGGATAGTTTCTCTGGAGAGCAGAGGCATGGCTTGGAGAAAGCATTAGGGGAGCTTCTGTTGCGCTGGCCATGTTCTGTCTCTTGTTCTGAAAGGATGCTGATTGCATAAACTAAATTCAAAGTAAAAAATCTTTGGACTTATTGTTGTAACCAGACTTTAATATCGCCCCCAAAAACCAGAGACCGCCAGGGAGGCCGAAGCACGCATGCAAAAGCAAAGGGCTTTATTACGAATTTAGGCCCGGCCAGCCTAAACTCGGGCTCACAGACTTCAACAACACACTGGATCCACGTGGAGTGAGCCTGAACAAAGGCAGGGTAGGGCCTTTTATGAGTTTGGGAAGGGGGAGTTACAGGAAATTGTGACATAGGTACAGTGATCCAAGTATTATTATACAATATTATTGACAGCAGCTTTAACCATTCACATTGCCTGGAGTATTTGTTACTTTTGGCGGGACCCAATCACAACATTTAGAGTATTGACGAATCACAGAGTGGGCCCAGGACCCTCACGTAGGGCGTGACTAGTCCTAGCCTCCATCTTTAGGCCTGTCCTTAGAATGTTACAGGAGTGGTCCCTTTTGCCTTGGGCAATGTGTGCCCTTCTATTGTTTCATGGAGTCAGTTTCCGACCTGCATCCTTATATTATCATTTTTACTCCTGCCCCGTTTATGAATGTTTTACTTCTATTAAAGGTCAACTTGAAATTTAAGAAAAATAGAAAAATAAAAATCAAAGGCAGTGACCAGGATTGCCACATCAATGAATTAAAAAAAAAAAAATGAGAAACTGGAGCACCTGGGTGGCTCAGTTGGTTAAGCATCCAACTCTTGATCTCACCCTCAGGCCAAAACTGACCTCAGTGCTGGGTGTGGAGCCTGCTTATGATTCTCTCCCTCTCCCACTGCCCTCCCCTACCCATTCTCTCTCTCTATGTCTCTAAAAAAAAAAATTAGAACTAATGATCCATAACTCAAAGAAAAGGAAAAAGCTGATCATTATTAGCCAAAAGATAAAGAAAATGGAAGAGCGATCCAAGAAGGAAAATATACTTTAGTTGAGATTTCAGAAGTAGAGAAGAGTCAAGAAAGGCACACATTTGGATATATGCTATTAGCAATTCAGAATTTCAAGGATAGAAAAATAATCTCTGTAACTGTTTAGTCAGAAAAAAGAAAAACAAATAAGTTACCTAACACGGAAAAAAATTGTATTTACAACAGACTTCGTCTCATAATGTTCAGTGTCAGAACCAAATAAAACAGTACCTGCATCATTCTGGAGGGGGGAAAAAAACCAAGTTATCCAAGAATGCTAAGTTACCATCTATCTCTGTGGCAAGAGAAATATACTCTCAGATGTAGATGCAATAAAAAACTATACAACTCATTGACCTTACTGGAAAAATATTGAAAGAAATAGTTTAGCTGCTGGAGAAACAAATCTAAATCAATGTCCAAAAACTAGGAAGACATAATGCAAAAGAGAAAAGAGAAAACAACTTCTAAAAGAACGCTGAATGCTTTAAAAAAATAAACTTTTTTAAATGCTTATTTTAGAGACAGACAGAGCACACATGGGGGAGGGGCAGAGAGAGAGGGAGACAGAATCTGAAGCAGGCTGCAGCTTGGAGCTGTCAGAATAGAGCCTGATGTGGGGCTTGAACCCACTAACCATGAGATCATGACCTGAGCTGAAGTCAGCCACTTCACTGAGCCACTCAGGTGCCCCAAGAACACTGAATGCTTTTCGTCGGCTTCTAAATTACCCAGAGATGGTTACATTACACATTAAACAATGTAATAGTCTTCCTGCCTCTCAGGTCCCCAAAGAGTCCAACAGTGGCATACAGCTGTAGAGCTTCTGCCCATGCAGAAATGAGATATCTACAAAGATGGAGAAGGAATCTGCTGTTGTTGGAGCTGTAAGCCAGAAGTAGACTAAACACCCTCCTGGTACCCTCTGCTGCCTAACTTCTCTGAAGTCTGTCACTTATCCCCATACCCACTCGCTGTATATAAACAACTTGGTGTATAAAGCAACCCCAAGACATTTCCATCAGGTGGAACCAAGACCAATTTCTGAAGCTCCTCCTTTAAGTTCAGGCACTAAGGTTTGTCTGAGGTCCAGTCCCTCACGTGAACACCCTCCGACATAGTTAGCCATCAGATTCAGGCAAAGCTATTCCCTTCCCCCAGGAGCTCCAGCAGGAATACTACAGATACAGGTGGATGGCAGTTTATATCCACGAAGCCGCCTTCTTCTACCATCCACAGCTGAATATTTGGATAGATGTTAATGTGAAGAACTCAGTAGAAGACTCTGGCTAGGCTCCTAGAGCAGCCTAAACCAAATACATCAATCAGATTGATTTTATTTCCTATTCAGGCTTACAAAAGACAACTAACTCTTAACTGATCATTTTCACTTCTCTGTTTAAGTGGTTTACTTAGACAGAAGGTCATCTGTCACATCCTGTTGTTGAATATGTACATTTTAATGGGGATAAGATTGTTATCTTATATGAACACCTTTGTTTTGGTGTGGTGAAGCCACTATAACAAAATCCCATAAACTGGGTGGCTTATAAACAATGAACATTTCTTTCTTACAGTTCTGGAAGCTGGAAGAAAGATCAGGGTGCAGACTACCCATTGTATTCTCATGTGGTGGAAAAGGTATAGGATCTCTCTTAGGTCTCTCTAGTAAGGCATGACTCTCATTCATGAGGGCTCCACCCTCCTGATCTAATCACCTTCCCAAAACCCCACCTATTAATGTCATTACCATTGCAGTGAGGGTATTAACTTATGAATTTGAAGGGACACAATTGTCCAGACCATAGCAATTCTCAAAAGGTGGAAGAAAATGCCTTGTTCACAAACCACTCAATGGCTCTCCCAATGTCTATTAAATATATTCCAAATCTGGTAACTGAGCAGACCCACCATGACCTTCCTAGTGCTCGGGACATACAAAGTCCAATGATATCTTAGTCTTTATTGTCATGCATAAGGACTTCACTTATTTTCTACCCATGTGCTTTCTCTTCTACTCCACTGATCTATTGTCTGTGCCAGGGGTTCTCAACTGAGGCTTAAGTTGTGGATTTGTCAGCTGCTGCCCTAAATCTCTGTTTTTGTTTCATGTATTTTGAAGTTCTACTATTAAGTTCAAACATATTTAGAATTGTCCTTTTCTTGAGAGATTGACTCTTACATTACTATGAAGTGCCTAACTCTGAAAAACTCTGTCTCGAGTTGTACTTTTAATGATAATACAGCCTTTTCAGTTTTAATATGATTGATGTTTGTGTGCTTTCTTTTTCTACACTTTTACATTTAATTTATATATTTTTACCTAAAGTACATCTTACATAACTGCATATAGTACAGTCTTGTTTTCATTTTCCATTTGAGTTTCTCACTATTAATTGGAATTCATAGTTGTTTATATTTAATAAAATTATTTATACAATTAGGTTTAAATTTTTTATCTTATTATTTGTTTTTATTTGCCTCATATGTTTTCTGTCCATTTGCTTTCTTTTCTGATTTCTATTGAGTATTTAATATTCTATTTGTATCTCCTTAAATGGCTCTTTAGCTAGAATTACTTTTGTTTTAATGTTTTATTTATTTTTGAGACAGAGAGATACAGAGGGGAGGGGCAGAGAGAGAGGGAAACACTGAATCAGAAGCAGGCTCCAGGCTCTGAGCTGTCAGCACAGAGCCCGACGCGGGGATTGAACCCAGGAACGTGAGATCATGACCTGAGCCGAAGTTGGACGCTTAACTGACTAAGCCACCCAGGAATCCCTAGAATTATTTTTAAAAAATTTAGCGATTGCTCTATGGATTTCAATTTGCATTCTTAACTTATCACACTCTACCATGATGTATTATTATGTTTCCATTTACCACTTTCCCATTTTTTGGGCTGTTACTACCCTATATTTTACTTCTACATATTCTACATAATTCATATTACATTATTATTTTTCTTTAAACAATTATCCTTTAAAGAAATTAAAAATAGGATTTCAAATGTTTTATATTTACCGCCTATTCCTCATGTCGTTTCAGTAGTCAAATTTAGAGATAGTTGTTTTTTTTTTTTTTAGAGATAGTTTTTAAAAGGAAAAAAATCATGAATTTATGCTTAGACTTCCCACTCAAAACTTGGATTTTAGGATTCTGAACATCTTTCCGTTTGCTATTGTGTTATATTTTGTTGTAGAGAAAAGCTTTATTTCTAAATACATTGACATAGTTATATATTTGCTTTGTCCTATGTTATCATCTACATGTTTATTTTTAAAATAACAGCATCAAAGTAACTTTGAAAAATACCAAATGCAGATTAAAATACCTATATGGCTCTTTTGTTCCTATAATATAATCTCTGCAGGGATGTATAATTAAAACACTGATTAAAGTTATTTAACATAATTATTCTATATGCATGGTTATAGACCTCAGGTACAGTGAAGCTTGATTCCGTTTGTTTTATTTATTTATTAAAGTAATTTTTTGGGATTCTTTTAACTTTTATTTATTTTTGAAAGAGGGAGCATGAGTGTGTATGAGTGTGAATGAGTGGAGAAGGGGCAGAAAGGAAAAGAGAGAGAGGGAGACTCATAAGCAGGCTCCATGCAGTCAGCACAGAGCCTAACACAGGGCTCAATCTCATGACCATGAGATCCGGGTCTTGAGAGATCCTGACCCAGGCAGAAATCAAGAGTTGAATACTTAACCAACTGGGCCACCCAGGTGTTGCAACTGAGTTTGTTTTCAATTTGGGGGCATTACTTTTTTCTTTATATATTATTATTTTTTAACCATGCAACTAATTTTCACCACTCTGAAGTAAAAACTCTATACCAAGATCCCTTCACCAAAAGTCTCATTTTCATCCTTGACTATTCCAGGCTGCTCTTTTCTTCCACCCAGGGGTAGCCATATAAATTCAATTAATAAATGATAAAATCAATTAATTTTTATTTTCATTTTTAACTAAAATTACACATGTATGTATATTTATATGTCTGTGTATAAGTATATGTACGTGTGTGTGTGTGTGTGTGTGTGTGAGGATATGTGTCGATATGTTACATCCACTACTCATACCACTTTTGAGGTTTCTGAGATGTGGTAAGACAGTGGAGATACTTGCAATGCAGAATAGGGCGCTTGTATTTTACAGACAAAAAAAAAAAACCCAATGGATTGAATTTGAATGTTACTCTGGCCCCCTGGAGAATCATATACCACGTGATCAGCATAATTTGAAAACGATTGCCACTAAAAGAGGTTAAACTTCGAACATTTTGTGATATGTGGGTTTTAGTAAATGGGACACTTGATTTTTTCCCAAGGCCACCAGGGTGCTTTTATAACTCAGAAGTGGTCAGACTTACCTTCGCTGAAATTTTGGTCCAATGATTTTACTCCTGAGCCTCTGGGCCTTATTTTTTTCTTGACTTCATCACTGTTTGTCTAATTGGTTTTTCAAACACATGGATGCTTCTCTTGGGAAGGGGAGACAGCAGTCAGGTCTCCCCCAAGAGAGTCTTGGGGTCTGCCCAAGCCCCTTACCTCCCCCATCACTGTTGCTAACAACCGTAAGATTCATCAATCCCTCAATTTCACACAGGTCTGCATACTTGTCTTTATCTTCAGTTTTAAGTGTACCATCACTGTGGCATCAAGCTTGAGCAAGACCAAGGTTACAGACTCCTGCATTCAAGTGCAATTGGCTCAGATCCAGTTGCCTGCATGCTGCGGGGCCCTGTGCTAGTCTCCAGTATGCCTAATCTCATTATAGTACCCTCCTTGTAGCCTGCCCATTTTTGTATCCTCCTTTACCTACTTACCCTGATCTCCATTTGATGATCTGTCCTTGACAGCAACATATTATGCTCTCCGATGTAGTTTCAAACCTGCGCCTGGTCAAACTCGTTTCTTCTCTCAATGGCTGAGAACTGGAAACTGGGAACTGAAAGCATCGCTGGGTTACATGGTTTTATACACTGATTACAGGGATTAATCCGACATTTCTGGGTCAGCTTCAGCAGAGAGATCTAAGCATCATAGAACGAATCCAGAACAGCTCAAACCCTCCATTGCTCCTTCAGTTGATGTTGCAGGATGAACATGGGCTCTGGAATCAGATTACTAGGTTACAATTCAGATTCTACCACTTATTAGCTCTGTAAACGTGGACATGTTACTTGACCATTATGTGCCTCAGTTTTCTGATCAGCAGAATGAACACGACAACTACCTACTTCTTAAGGTGATTATGTGAATTGAGGAAGTCAGACACTTAAAAGACTTAGAACAATGCTTTACACATAGACAAGCACTCAATAAAGAGTAGGTATCTGTCATGATAAACATTACTTCATTATTGTCAAGTGATCATTAAGAATCGCAAGAATTGAGGCAGCTGGGTGGCTGAATCAGGTAAGCCTCCACCTTTGGCTCAGGTCACTATCTCAAGGTGCCTGAGTTCAAGCCCCACATTGGGCTCTGTGCTGACAACTCAGAGTCTGGAGCCTGCTTCAGATTCTCTCTCTCTCTCTCTCTCTCTCTCTCTCTCTCTCTCTCTCTCTTTCTCTCTCTCTCTCTCTCTCAAATAAATAAACATTAAAAAATTTAAAAAAGAATCATATAAAAATAGTATCTTGTGATCATTAATGCTTGGTATGGAACATAGAAAGCCCCAGGGCACAAGACTCCATTTAATACAGCAGTCAACCTATAGGCTACAGCTCACCTATTGATCCAACTCTACTTGGAAAACAATAAGTTGCACATCTTAACTTGAGAGACATACTAAATGTCAATATCACTCAAATGAAAGTTGAGATCCTGTATTATTCAATCTCTACATAGAGTATCACTCAAAGAAAACACACATTCCCAGAAGTTTAAAAAGCAATTCCAACTGTAGTCATCTGGTTTGGAGCTATTATCCTTTTTAGCCATTGTAAGGTAGTTTGAAAAGATGAAGGTTTCTAACCTGATGAAATTCTAGCCAGTCCTGAACCTCCTTTTATTAAAAAAATAAATAAATAAAAAGTATTTATCAATTGC
Source organism: Helogale parvula (assembly GCA_004023845.1). Taxonomy (NCBI): domain Eukaryota; kingdom Metazoa; phylum Chordata; class Mammalia; order Carnivora; family Herpestidae; genus Helogale; species Helogale parvula. Next base: position 5,354 of record PJEM01016654.1, on the reverse strand, counting down.
TAAGCTTTGATTAAGACTTGGATAACTTTATAATTATATTGTCTAAAATAAAAATAATGTGTATAGCTATATCAGCCTTTTAGTTACACACATCTTAAACAACCAAGAAGTGTAAAGAGAAAATAGTTGCAATAGAGTTCTCACAATGCATAAATTGTTTGATATAGTATACAGGAAACCACTCTGTAACTACCTATATGCTATTTAGAAGAGAATTCCAACTAAAATTTGGCTCATATCCTGTCACTTCTTCCAGTAATTTAACCCCCATTAAGTTCTTACCAAAATTAGAACAAAATAATTCTTTTGCTTTCTTCACATTCTTATTTTAACTTCCAAAATAGGGTCCTCCACTGATCTACCTTCTTGCAGACTTCTCTGTACAGAAAAAGGATCGACTTAACTGATTGGAGAGATGGGCAGAGCTTCTAGCTCTTTTAACCACATTAACCTCTGGGAGGAGCCCTGGCATTAAAGGCAAAGGGGGCTGTCATCACACCCCTGGCTCTCCTTCCTTTGCAGTTAGGAAGGAAAGTTGGTAGGAAGTTGGTAGGAAATTTATTTTGTCTTTGGACCCAGGCCATGTGTTGGGGCCCAGTAGGCAAAAATAACCCTCAAACAATATTTGGCCTCCTGAGCCACAAATGTGGCTTCTGTTCATCCTATGATTTTCTCATTGCTTTGCTTTCTAGCTCTGGTGTAGGGAGTTAACCTGGCCCTCCCCTTGCTCTGCCTTCTAGCTCTTTGTTTGGTGTAGGGAGTTAACCCAAACCTCTGCCATAAAATTTGCATATTAAAGGATAAACGTCCTGCCCATGCATCACTGATGAAGGGACTTAAGGAATGTAAATCTCTCCTCATAGAATTCTTCAGGCTCATCTTCCACTTGTAGCCAGACTATTATTGGGGAATCCCTCCCTTGTAATGACTTGATAGTTTCCTGTTATTTACTACTGTCCTGATAAAAATGACCTTTTCAGGAGCATGTCTTTACTTCAAAAATCTTGAACTATGTAACCATTAAAGAAATGATGTAATCACCTATGGTATATAAGACCCTGGCCATCTAAGTAAAGTGTGGCTTTTCCACCATGTTCCTTGTCTGTCTTTTTTGTCGTTGTCTGTCTTCTTTCTTATAGATATTGCGCCGACACCAACCCCCTACTCGGGACCTTTCAACTGGGGTGCGTGGGCTGGTCCCCCGCAGCCATGCTCACCAATTTACCATTCCTATTAATATTAGTCTTTTCTCCCAGTCTGACTTCTTTCTGTTTCAGGTGGTCAAGGACTGGTAGAGACAGAGGGCTGAGAACAATTCAACTATCAGAATATATTTTTTGTTTGGTTGCTATCTCTTCATTTATGCTATAAACAGTGTTGAGCAGTCATGGAATCTTTCTCAACCACGTCACTTTAGAATGTAATAAACTAGCTGCCTAGTCTGTGACCATAGATTGTTTGCAGATAAAGCGATTCCCATGGAACGTTTACCCTGACTAACTTCATAATAGACTTTGATTTTAAAGATCAAGCCCCAGAACTTGCTTTTGAACCTGTACCTTGATTTCTAGCATAGGATTTTCAGTTCCTGTGTTCTCAAATTTAGCGAAAATGTCTATAAAGTAGTAATGTTTTCTTTCTCACTTACCATTTTTACTTTCTGGGCTGGGTGGTGAAGCCTTTCCTGTTCCTGCCTAAAATAGAACTTTCCAAATGAGTCTACTAGGAATGTGACTTGGCTTCCTGCCACACCTGACTCCTGGTGGGGACATGTGGGTTCATAAAGGCTAAGCTTCACAAATCATCTGAGTGATCGTCTGAAAAATGAAGATTCTTATTTGGTAGGTTAAGACTGAAATTCTACATTTCGAACAATTCCCAGAAGATGTCCATGCTACTGATCTTGAGTAGCAAGGCATTAATGACTCACTTCACAAACAATATCATCCATTCCTAAAAGAGTATTTAATTCTACTATGTGCCAAGCACTGGGATAAGAAACTAAAAAGAAATGTAACCTAATCCTCACCCATAAGAAGCTCAGAGTCTAATATGGCAACACATTTAACAAGTAAATGCTTGCGGTGGGGGAGGGGTGCCTGGGTGACTCAGTCGTTGAGTGTCTGATGCCTTATTTCAGCTCAGGTCATGATCCCACAGTCAGAGGATCCATCCCCGAGTTGGGCTGTGTGATGAGTCTGGAGCCTGCTTAAGATTCTCTCTCTTACCCCCTGCCCCGTCCCCTACTTGCTATGTCTCTCTAAATTAAAAAATATATATTTAAAAAAACATAAATTATAGGACATTAATAGAATGGAAACACAAGCTATAACCTGAGAGAAAATACTTGCAAAAGCCACATTTCATAAAAGATTCTCATCCAAACTATACAAATAACTCTTAAAACTCACCAATAAATAGACAAACAACCCAATTTTAAAAATGTGTAAGATTTGAATAGATCCCTCCCCAAGAAGATACATGGATAGCAAATAAGAATATAAGAAGATGATCAACATCATGTGTCAATAGGAATTTGCAAATTAGGACGAAGAGGTATGACTACACACCTATTAAAATGGATGAAATCCAGAACACTGACAACACCAGATGCCCCTGAAGATGTAGAGCAAGAGGAACTCTCCCTCATTGCTAGTGGGATGCAGAATTGTACACCCACCTTGGAGGACAGTTTGACAGTTTCTTACAAAACTAAGCCTACTCTTACCATATCATCCTACAATCACATGATATTTTCTCAGATAAGTTAAAAACCGATGTTTATCTATGCAACAGCCTGCACTGGGATAACTGTGGCAGCTTTATTCATAATTGCCAACTTTTATAAACAACCAAGATGTAGGTGATTGGATAAATAAACCGTGCTGCATTCAGGCAAGAGAATATTATTCAGTGCTAAAAACAGATGAGCTATCAATGGGGCGCCTGGGCAGCTCAGTCGGTTAAGCAACTGATGAAGCTCAGGTCATGATCAGGTCATGATCTCATCATTCCTGAGATTGAGCCCAGCATCTGGCTCTAGGGTCAGTGCAGAGACTGCTTGGGATTCTTTCTCTCTGTCTCTCTCTGTCCCCTCCCATTTGTTCGATCTCTCTCTCTCTCCCTCAAAATAAATAAATAAACATTAACAAAAATAAAAAAATAAAAATAAATGTGCTATCAAGACACAAATAGACATGGAAGAATCTTAAGTGCATATTGTTAAGTGAACGAAGTCAATGGCTACATATGGTTCCAAATGTATGACGTTCTGGAAAAGGCAAAACTATGGAGATAGTAAAAGAATCAGTGGTTGTCAAGAGATTGAGGGGAGGGAAGGATGAATAGGTAGAGCCCAGAAGATTTTTAGGAAAGTGAGACCGTTCTGTACATTACTATGGTAAAGGATACATGTCACCATACATTTGCAAAGACCCATAGAGTTAAAACACCAAGAGAATGAATCCTAATGTAAACAGTGGACTTTGGCTGATAATGACGTGTCAGTGTTTGTGCATCAATTGTAACCAGTGTACTGTGTACCACTCTGGAGCAGGATGTTGATGATGTAGGAGGCTGTGCATGCATAGGGGCGGGGAATTCACGGGAATTTTCTGTACCTTCCACTCAACTGAACCAAAAATAAATTGAGAGAGAGAAAGAGAGAGAAGAGGAAAGTAAAGAAGAGAAAGGGAGAGGAGAGGAGAGAAAGGGAGGGGAGGGGAGGAGAGGGGAGAGAAGGGAGAAGAAGGGAGACAATCAGGCCAGAGAACTGATTCTGGGGCCTAGAAAGTTCTTCATTGGAAGGCAAACTGATTAAATAAACCACATATACCAAAGTAGTCTCTATACTGGGAAACCTGTATTCAATTATCTGAAATGTCTTTCAATGTGAAAATTGCAGAGCCCTATTCTGGATCTCCTGAACCAGAACTTCTTAGTGCTAGCAGTTGGTAGTCTGCAGTTTATCAGGCTTTTCAGGCTGCTTTTATATACCAGAAAGTTTGAGAATCACTCTCTACTTTATGCCAACACATTTTTTTTTTTTTTTGGTAAAAAAGCCAACACCAAATTGATTCCAAGTAAGTTTTAATAACTTTACTTTCTTATAGGTAACAATCAATAAGCTTAAAACTCATGAAAAATTATTAAATCATCTACATATTCTTTTTCTCATATTTCATTAATACAATAAACCATGTAAATGATACTAACATAGATGTACTGAGGAAATACATATATCACTCTGACACCTCTTATTAAGAAGGAATAAAAGCATAAGTGATTTGAAATTTGGGTGGCATGGTAAAAGTGTAAGAATGAATCATTTGTAGAAGTGAAATCTTTACGAACATTATTTTTACTATAAGATATGCTAATAATATCCTAAACAATAGACAGAAATATTTTGCTGTTTAGTTTTTAAACATTCATGAAGGAACTGTTCAGCTTTGTGTGTTTATCTGATAAAAACAGCTAAATGTATCCTCCCCGTGCTTCCTGTTTGTATATTTATGAATACCGCAGTTACTCTAATGTACCTTTTGTACGCAATTGCCCATAAATGCAGCTTGGCTGGAAGAGCACACCTGGAACTGATTGCTCAACATTTCAGGTATAGTGATATCACACTGGCTAGAGAACAGGGACTCTAAAGCAGTCTCCATCTAAGGGGCAAAGTCTTAATGCCAGTGTTACATACGGAAAGCTCCACCACAAAATCCCACTGTTATCTTTATGAGGTAAAAAATTGTATGGGATGTCATACACCCATCCCCCTAATTCCTTACATTATTTTCATACATTTTCCTTAATGATCCATTTGCTTTAGTATTTTCAGGAAACTGAAATGGAATGTCAGTTTTGTCAGTTTCTCTTTTTACCATTTCAGTAAGTCACCTATCTTCCCTTCCACACACACACACACACACACACACACACACCCCATATTCATATGTGCAGCAGCTCACGTATGTGTTCCAATGGATCCCAACCTTTGCTGCCCACTTTGTAAGAGGTCTAGTGCATTATTCAGTAGCAACACCTGAGACCTAATAGACTCACGCTGTTGAATAGAGCTATAGGCTATTTTTGACATAATAAGACGCAAGTACTCTGGAAATTCAGAAAGTCTGAAAGCATCTCTTTTTGCTGCACCCAACTGGCTGCAACTAGAATATTTTTAAATGAATTATTATGAAGCTGTATCACTTCACTCTGGAGAGTTTGTCCTGATTTCTTTGGAAAGAAGTAAGAAGAAAGGTAAGATACAGATGTGGTTGATCAAAGTATGGTGACCTGTCCTGGCCAAATGAATATTCAAGACTTTTCTCCCTTCCATGAACTGTGCTTTT
>PJEM01016653.1:0-24967 GCA_004023845.1 Helogale parvula | reverse complement strand
CCCCCCCCCCGCCCAGCACCCAAATTCAATCATCTGGAGACATTGTAGCAGAAGACCATCCAGTGACCTCAAATGCCAGAGCCAGCCCAACCCTCCTGGACTCTGCTAATCCTCTCATATTCTGTGTTCTTAAAAGCTCAATATAGCCCCACCCCACCTCCACACAATTGAAATTTAGCCTATCTCTCCACCAATTTATAGGTGTGGTACAGTTGGTTAAGGACATATTAGTCTCTCTTCAGATCTTGAAACCTAGACTAATATTCGAATGGGATAACATTTAGCTAAGGTTAAATTGGACAGCCATCATTTTCAAGTGACCAAAATGTGATTGACAATAACATAAACTGTAAAAAGGCTTATCATTGAGTTAGCAATAGGTCTAAAGATAGGTGGTTCCAGAGTTGGTTAAGTAGCTCAATAAAATCATCAGTGGCTCAGGTTCTTTCCACCCATCCGTTGTGCCATCTTCGTGCATTGGATTTCATTCTCAGTCTTGTAGCATAAGCCTTGAGAGAGGTTGTCATTTTCTCTTTTGTAATGGAAGAGTCTGACTTAGGCTTTGGTTGACCAGGCATCTTGAATAAACACTTTGCCAGCCACAGGATTAGAGACAGAGATCTTGGTTCATTTCTATAACTGACCATTGGAATCTCTTGTTTCTGTTCCCCCCCCCCCCGTTTCCTACACTTTAAATTCCTACTCTTGAGTTAAAAATTCACCAACAGAGAGTGAACGTATGAAATCTCACCCTCAATCCCAATAAAAGGAGAACCCCAGACATTCTCTCCCTCCCTCTCTCTCCCTCCTGCAATGACTTCACTGTGTAGCTCTAGGGGTGCTTTGTAATTTCCAGGTCTTATAAGTAACAAATGTTTATTTTTTCAAAGTTAAAAAAATAATAAATCAGACAGCCATGGAGGCAGTATTATTAAAGATTGAGATACCAACTCTCGAATCAGATTGCTTAGACCATGTCAGCTAACATCCCTGTTGTGACAAGATTGTGGCCAGAGAATGACAGTTGGTCTTTACAAGTCCAAGGCTATCTTTGTTAACTCCTTTCCCTTTTTTGCACACTGCCCATCCAAGGAAAAAGTCTGCAGAAAAGAAATCTTCGCAGCTGAGAAGGCGGTGACTGGAGTCGCAGTCCTGAAGAAGAGTAATGGGCTGAGTGTTGATTGGTCTCAGCCAAAGGCTACCACCTTTGAGCCACATGCAGAGTCCTCAGTGAAGGCAGACAGGGATCCAGCCTTATCAGGAGTACAGAGTCATCATCAGCCACTGGATACAATGGGGAAGCAAATTACAGTCAGTGCAGGCCCACGTGTGACATTCAGCTAAGGGTGCTTCATCTCTCTGCCTCCACACCCTGGAGCCTGACTTAGGACCTCCTCCCCCTCATTCCTGAGAAGCCACGGAGACAGGACATTAATGGATGGTTTAGCCAGAGGGACCACACCATCTGGTAGTAAGTATAAATCAACCTGAAATATAATCAACCTTGACTTCTCATGGTGCTGGTGAATGATGATAGCCAAGATACAGGCTGATTCTGTATTCAGTTCTCAATGCAATTTTCCGCCATGAATTCAATTTGGCATGCTCATGACAGTGGTGTGCAGGTGTGTGGACCAACTGGGTAGCAGAAATCCATTAGAGTATATTCTACATGTTTACATTTAAGGGCCCATTTGTCTGACAGCTTTATGTGGGTGTGATGAACAGTCCCTCTAACTCACACACAGGGAACCTTTGGAGAAACCACTCTCCGGGCCAATTACTTCAAAATGGTGATGAAGATGATAATGTGAAGTTACCAATGGCGGCAGAGAAAACCAGCGTGAAATTCTAACAAGTTGGTTGCCACGCCCTGTAGGCCTCCTTGGATGGCCCTAAGGATCTCCTTCTGGTGGAGCCAGAGGTGGTCAGAGCTGACGAGGATCTTAGAGACCACCTAACCCAACTCATTCATTTTACACGTGGGGAAGCTGAGGCCTAGATGTATTTAACTTGATTTGCCTAGGGTCTCATAGCTAGTTACAAGGAGTGCTATGGGTTCTACCTGGGGCTCAGTCCAGTTCTCTTCCCTCACTGCTGGGGCCTGCTCAGGCTGTGGGCAGCCCTGTATCATTTGCATGTCCATGATGTCCTGCTCTCCCAGCTCTGAGCCTGTACTGTGGAAGTACTGCTTGGGATCTGGACATGAGCTTGGGGATTTGAGATGGAGATGGACTCAGAAGATTCTAACCATTGTCCCTCTCACTGAATCTTACCTTACCACACTCAATGTGGCCGTGATTGAAGTGAGACACATTCTGAGGGTCCCAAAACCTTGGTAAAATATTATGTGAACAACAGACATTTGAGGTCAAGGAAGAAATCTCAGCTTTCACTAGGACCTTTTTAAGCAACCCAAACACAAGATGTGTTTTTACAAAGCAAGAGCAGATGGCTCAATTCCAGCCTCCAATGTCTTTGCAGCAAACCCTGCTTGGCACCACATCTGGCACATAGTAGGTGCTTAGTAAATCCATGAGGTTCGAAGGATCAGGGAAGACAATCAGTGTCAGGCACAGATTTGTCTTCTCGGTTTATCACCTCATGCATTCAACAAACATTTGTTGAGCTCCTATTATATGCAAAGCACACTGAATGAGGTTCAAGGAGAGGCCATCCAGAGAGATCAGAATCCCTGCCTTTCCCTGGGGAAAGCTAGGCCAGCTCTAGAGAAAGATCCGACCTTGATCTTTCTAGACATCTTGAGCCAATTTTGTCATTCTCTATACTCTAGCCAGGACTGCACACAACGTTCCCTCTAGAGGAGGGAGCCCTTCCTACTCTCCACTCCGCCTCACTGACTCCTTCTGAACTTCAAGGTTTCAACTTCGATGTCACCTCCTCCAGAAAGGCCTCTGTGAAATGCCCTATTTAGACCAGCTCTCTTATTATTATCTGTCCTAGAGTTCATTGCTGGCCTGCGTCTTCACCCCCTCTGTGTCCGTTCCCCCTGCAAGTGACTTGGATGCTCCTCTCATGACAGAGAATGAGGCTATTTCCCCAAATGCTAGAAGTAGGGTTGGCCATGTAACTTGCTTTCAACAACAGAATGAGTTGCAAGGCACGATGTGCCTGATCTCAGAGACCCTGTGTGTTTAAGCTTGCTTCCCTGTGCTTCTGCCATTGTCCTGAGACCATGAGACCAGCCTGGCCAGAGCTTCCTCAATGAACGTGCCCCAACAAAGCCCCCCGTTCACCCACTGATCATGAGCCAGCCAGCCGAGACCCACTGACTCCCAGCCACGTGACTGGGGGAGCTCCATGAGTGTTGCTGTCACTGCTTAAGTTGGGTGGATTTGTCACATGGCATTATTGTGGTCATATTTATCAGGTCTACTGAGTCAGTCTCCTGGTCCCTGTATATGTGTCCAGCACAGAGTGAGTGCTTAGTAAAGAGCTGACAAATAGACAAATAGGTGTAGTGAACACAGGGCTATATCCCAAACTCAGTAGAACCAAGGCCCAGAACCCTGCTCCTTCACAAGAGCCTGGATATGCCATGACCACCTCTGCCTAAGATGAGGTGCGTCCACCCCATGGAGAAGGTCTTACCTCTGGCTTCCGGAGGTATATCCCTTGGCCATCTTGGGTTAAGTTCTCAAACGCATCTGTGAACATACAGCAGAAAGGAACACAGATAATGTAGGTGACATTACAAACTGGTTCCTCCATCCATCCCCTCACCTGCAAACCCAGTGCTTCAGCCTGTGTGCAGCCACATGCAGCCACACAAGTCTAGGTGAGCCACCTCAGACCTTTGTCTCTGGGACAGGCAGGCTATACATGAGTTTGAAGCGACAGAGCCGGGTTTCTCGGGTGCAGAGCCAGCGTGCCCCGTAGCTTTTGGCCTGTTGTTTCTGCCCTGGTAGCTGTCTTCTCTCCACAGAGAGCACAGAGGAAGCCCTGGCCTGCTCCTTCCCCCCAGCTCACCCTTCATGTACTCTGCACGCAGCATCAATTGGACGAAGCCGACGAAGTCCATCTGGAGGTTGGGGCCGCCATAGCGGACAAGCATCAGCTGGCAGACATCATCGCTGAGCATGATTCCTGCATTGGACACAGACTCCAGCCATGTATGCCGGGGACCTCGCATACCCTCCCTCCCACCTGAGGCCCCTTGATTTAATTGTCCCTCTCCTTCCAGGACCTGCATCCTGATAACATGGGGATCATCTTTTATGGGGCCCATTATGAACTGCTTAATTATTTAGTCCATTATCTTTATCTCATCTCAACTCCCCATTCCTGCCCCCTTAGGCCACCAGCATGAGGATCTTTTTATTGAGTGGGTTACTGGCCTTCAAGGCAGGAGGCAGTGTGCTCAGCCGCGGTCAAGAGCGGCTGCTTTGGAGCCTGATCATTCCAGATTCTAACTCCAGACAGCTTACCTAACTTGCCTGAGCTTTAACTTCTCCCTCTGCAAAGTGGGGATTAGCACACGGGGTTGAAGATGACAGGAGAGAACGGATGTCCCAACCCTCAAAAATGTTAGCTATGATCATAGTGAAAGCAATAGTAAGTGCGTCTGTTATTTGCAGGTCCACATCTTTGGGCCTCTGGACTCAGGGAGCAACTGTGCGCATGAGTTACTTCAGAAGTCGCGCACCCCTCCCCCCCTACCCCCGCAGCACCTGCTCCGCCCACGGCACCTGCTCCCCCTACACCTACCTGCGTCCCCCATGGCAGCCCGCAGCTGTATCCTGTTCAGGTGTCCCGAGCGGCTACTGTCATGCTTGTGGAAAACCTCCTGTGAAGAGGCCACACCGAAGGCTCAGGAAGCCGGCCTTTCCGTGCACCACCTGAGAACCCCTCCGTGTCCCAGCATCCGGGCTGCGGGGGACTCTCGGCCAGGCCAGCGTGAGGCTTGCTCAGCGGGGCCTGCTGCCAGCACAGGAATGGGCAGAGGGTCTGGGCTTGGGAGAAAAGGAGCGTGTTTTGCTTCTGTTTTTGTCATGGGCATAGATAGTCTGGGTATAGCAAAATAACTCGATTTAGGCACATCATCCAAACCTCGAAGGGCTTCCAACGAGAGGGTGAGTTGTGAGTAATAACTGGAGAAATCAGAAGAAGGCATTTGATGCAGGACTTTAAACGACATGCTAAGGAGTTCAGACTTTATTTGAGGGTCACGGAGAATGTCAAACAGCCTTCAGCAAGGAAGCGACATGATCAGACATGCACTTCAGAAATCCAGGAGACGACGTGGGCGCCTGGGTGGCCCAGTCAGTCTGACTTTGGCTCAAGTCATGATCTCACAGTTCATGGGTTCGAGCCCAGCATCCAGCTCTGTGCTCACAGCTCAGAGCCTAGAGCCTGTTTCTGATTCTGTGTCTCCCTCTGTCTCTGACCCTCCCTTGCTTGTGCTCTGTCTCTCTCTGTCTCTCAAAAATAAATTAAAAAATGAAAATAAATCCTGGAGACTATTGCAAAGGCTCTCTGAGTTTGGGAGACAGGAAGGCCCACCCACCGGAGGGAGGGGAGAGCAGATTGGGTGAACAGCAGGGTATGGGGCTGAAAGAGGAGCAGTGCCTCACAGAGTCTGCAGAACTACCACGTCTGCCCCTCCCACAAGGACGTGTGATTAAGACCCGCTCTTACCTGACACAGCATCAGCTGCTTCCACAGGTCCCGGAACTCCTGGATGCTCACGGTGCCCGTCGCATTAAGCTGATAATAGGTTAAGGTCAAAGCCGCCTGGGGAGTTGCATTCACACCTCTGAGAGCAGCAATTGGCCCTCCACACAGCAGCGTGCCATTTGTGGACAGCCCTGTCCCCTGTCTAATATCCCTCCGTGGCCTCTGCTGGCTGGTCAGTCCAGCCCGGGGCTCCCTCACCCTTGCTGGGAAAGGACGGAATGAGCCAGGACACAGCCACACTGGGAGAAGTCTGATGATGGTGGTGATGATGGTGGGACAATACTGTTTAGTGACCCAGAATAGTTTGACACAGCCGATTGGATGTGATTTAAACAAAATGCAGTAACTCTTTTATTATTGTTAAAACCAACTTCAGAAGGAGCCAGTCACAGGGTAGCACTTTTATTTAGTCATTTTATAAAAAGTTAAAAGCTTAATGATTGGCTTTGAGACTATGTCCAACTACCCCTGCATCAGAGAGACTGGGTCAAAATATCACCGCACACGCCTCTATCCGAGACCTTAGGATAGCTCTAGTGCTGAGTTACCCACTTTAACTATGTCACTTCATTTTCACTGCATGGGTGAGGTGGGTACTCACTCCCCCCTATGCTGGATGATAAAAGGGGGGCCGCTGAAGTTCCTGCATCTGGTGGGGAGGCTGGGACCTCCTCCGATGCCTGCACACCTGACTACCGTCCTGTGCTGTCCATGCCGTCTGCAAAGTTTCTATAAAGACAGCTTTTGGATTCACCCCCCCTCACCATGCATTCTATGTACTTCTCTATAGTATAGAAAATTAATCTGTGATTAAATTGTTCACGTAGAAAGGCAGAGGGTTTGCTAGAAACATCAGAGGGCTGAAAACCAGGAAGGCAGAATCCTTGGCATGAGCTCTGATTTCCTGATCTGTAAATGGGGGCAGCCACTGCCCTGGCACCAACTGGAAAACTTGGAGCCCTGAGCCTCTTGTAACAGCTTCCTGTTACTTGAGGGATTATTACTAACCGCCACCCAGCAGCCGCCTCATCCTCGCCATCAGGAAATACGGTTATTGTTAGTAACTGCTAATATTGAAAACGTAATCGATGACAGCACTAAGCTCTTTGCTTGGGTTGCCCCATTTGCATTCTCCCACTGATACTACAGAGGAGCTTTGAACAGCATCTCTGTGCTGCGCCAGAGGACCTGCAGGCACAAGGAGGTTAAGTGATGTGTCCAAGATCGCACAAATAGTAAGTGCTTAGATTGGGATTCAAACCCAGGCAGCCAGGCCCAGAGCGAAGCCCTCCACTGGCAGCACGCGTCCTGCCACAAACCTGAAAAGATACATCCAGCAGGGCCAGGATCCCCTGGCAGGCGTCCAGGCTGAAGAAAGGCTGGGTACTCCCCAGACCTGCAGAGGGACAAAAAGAGTCTACATGGGGCTGGCCCTGGAGTGCACAGCCCTTTTCTGAACAGTAAGAGGCAGCGATACCTAGGCCCTCTGTTGGTTCTAATGACTGTCATGTATGGGGGGTAGGGGAGAGTAGGAACGAGAGGGCAGAGAAGAGAGAGAAGGCTTAGTGGTGATTCCTATGCCCAAGAAGCACTATTAAACCCTGCAGAGAACGTCTGATTACAGCCTGGTCTTCTTCCACAGTGGGTCAGATGTTTACCTAGGAGAGAGGTACCCTCACAGAGTCATGGGCTCCCCAAATATGAAAGAGATCAATTTGTTGGACTTCCACCTAAATGGGGGGATTCTTTCCTCAGATGTTTGGTGGATGGTCGTTCAGTTATGGGTGCTCACTTTTCCACAGGGTTGGACAGCTCCGGTCAGGAGAAATTTATGTTAATTCCAAAAGAACTGCCTATAAAAGTCAATCCCTCATCCAAGTTTGGCCTCCAGAAAAACAAACAGGCATCTGTCTGCTCTTTGATGTTTCCCCTCCATTCTTTTTTTTTTTAATAGTTTATTGTCAAATTGGTTTCCATATAACACCCAGTGCTTCTCCCCACAAGTGCCCCCCACCATGACCATCACCCTCTCCCCCCCTCCCCCTCCCCCTTCAGTCCATGGTTCCTTTTCAGTATTCAGTAGTCCCCTCCATTCTAAACATGGCTTCTAAACCCTCTCCACCTTGGTCTAGACCCTATGCTTTGCCACCTTCTCTCTAAAATGTGGAACCAAGACTCAAACATACTCCAGCTACAATTTGATGAAACAGAGTACAATGGGGCTAGACAGTGCAAATTTTTAGGCTGCATTTCCCGAATTACTTTTTAAAATTATTCTTGCCTCAGATTTCTCTTTTCTTTTTTTAAAAATTTTTTTATTGTTTATTGTTGAGAGAGACAGAGACAGAGTGTGAGGGGGGAGATACAGAGAGAGAGGGAGACACAGAATGTGAAGCAGGCTCCAGGCACTGAACTATTGGGGCTCGAACTCACAAGATGTGAGATCATGACGTGAGCCGACGTTGGACACTTAACCGACTGAGCCACCCAGGTGCCCCTGCATTTCCCAAATTATGTTCCAAAGATGATGTTCTACAGAGAAAGTGTTTTGAGTTCAAATATATTTGAAATATTTTGTATATATTGACTATTTTTCTCCATTTGCCATGCATCTTAGCATATAATAGGTACTGAGGAGCCAACATGAAAATTTTGTTTTTGTTTAATGCAGAATTTCCCAAGTGCAATTGACCACAGAATCTAACCCCTTTTATTTCATGCAACACTTCCTAGAACTTCTTAGTCTCTAATCTTTCTTGGAACACGATTTCAAAAATACAAATCTAAATGTTTCCATTAAAATAGCCTGAATTTCGATTAGCTTACTTAGCAGTAACTTGAAACTGTTAGCTCGTGTTAAGCTCCAGGTCAACTAAATTAACCAGACATCTTTCACATAAACCACCACAAAAATGAGATCTCTTCTGTTAGGAGCTTATGCAATCCATTTTTTAAAAAAATAATGAAATGGCAGTTTTTAATTATCATCCCGACTCTACTTCATCATTTTGGTTTTGGGCACAGCCTGTTGTGAGCATTCTGAATTTCAGTTCTGCTATCATATTAATGATTCCTTCCAGCTTTGTGCCATCTGCAGTCTGAAAAGCCCACCTCCCTTGTCTTCTTCTGAGTCATCAGTAAAAGCTGGGGAGATGAATGGCACCAAGGGTAGAAACCAGAGACCCTCATCTATACTTAGAGACTCTCATCTCTAACATGGAATTACCCCTCTGGTTTTATATTTATGTAGCTCGTGGGAATGGAACTCATCTCATATTGCGACTTCCCAACCCACATGTCATCATTTATCATCAGATACTTTACCAAGTATTTTTGCCCAAACCCACAGTAGTTCTCTGATCTGCCAATCCAGAAATTCTTTCAAAGAACTAAAAGAAGGTAATTTATCCATACATTCTTTGGAAAACCATTTTGGATACTTGTGATCATTTTTTTTTTAATTGTAAATGTGGGGTGCCTGGGTGGCTCATCGGTGAAGCGTCCGGCTTTGGCTCAGGTCATGATCTCATGGTTCATGGGTTTGAGCCCCATGTCAGACTCTGTGCTGACAGCTAGCTCAGAGCCTGAAGCCTGCTTCGGATTCTGCATCTCTCTCTCTCTCTCTCTCTCTGGCCCTCCCCTGCTTGCACTGTCTCTGTCTCTCAAAAATAAATAAAAACCTTAAAAAAATTTTTTTTTAAATTGTAAATGTGCACAAACTATCTTTTCTAGATAATTTCCCTAGAATTTTTCCCCCAAAATGTGGGGGAATTCTTATAGTCTATAATTTCTAGAATCTCTCCTGTCTCTTTTATGATACCTGAATTGGCTTTGAGGAACCATCTGGAAATTATTCCAAGCCTTGCATTATACAACACCCTGGACTATACTTTGTTTGGATTTGAAGTCTCAGCTTCACATAAAGGAGAAGTAATAACATATCTTAGGTGGCAAATACCCTTTAATTGTTTGGTTTACTTTTTTCTTTTTGAAGTCCATCTTCCTCTCTGGAGAAGTCATGTTCTTCTCTCTTAAAATATACATATAAAATCTTTTCCATGGACTTTACATTTTCTTAATAATTTATCTCAAGCTTCCTATAGAGGCCTCCACACTAGCCTTTTGCAGCCCCCTAAGGGAATGTGTCCCCCTCCTTCAGATTTTTATAGATTGGTCAATTTAAATACGAGTTCATTAGAAAATTCCCTGGTCAGCTCGTCAATACTTAATATTTATGTCCCAGGTCAGGTACAGTCTTCCACATGGAATTTATATGCCAAGAAAGAAGTGCTCAAATATTCTACTCAATTTCTCAAGCTAGCAAAACATCAGAAATATTTATTTTCACAGCCATATATCTCTACACACCCAAAATAAGCAAAAACAAAAACAAAAACAAAAACCAACCCTCCAGAACCAAAAACCCCATTTTCCAAGCTACATAAATCTCTCTACTGCTTTCTCAGACCACATGACCCACCCTGATGTAAGACACAGCTGCCTAGGGGACCACCGTGCAGCAATTCACATGCCCCACAGGGAAAAGAGAACAGACCCAGAGTCTGAATAGTTGTGTCCCCGGAGTATCAGGAGGATTCTGAAATACTCACTCAACCAGGTCATGTGGTTCAGGATCTTCTGCAGCTGCACTGCATTTATTTCTGGATACTGAAGTGGAAGCAGAGTGGCAGGAGAAAACCATCATTACCAAAGGCTCATTAGATGCAGAGCAGCCGCCACAAAAGAGGGCTGGGAATCCACTCCCGCATCAGCTTAGCGTGCACACATGCCATTTCTGGGCGGAATAAGTGACGCTGGGGGTCAAGTCCAGAGGACCCCAGCAGGGCAGGACTCTTAAGAAGCATACTAATAGGGGCGCCTGGTGGCTCAGTCAATTAAGCGTCTGACTTCAGCTCAGGTCATGATCTCATAGTTCATGGGTTCGAGCCCCATGTCAGGTTCTGTTCTGACTGCTAGCTCAGAGCCTGAAGTCTGTCTTTGGATTCTGTGTCTCCTTCTCTCTCTGACCCTCCTGTGCTCATGCTGTCTCTCTCTGTCTCTCAAAAATAAATAAAAACAAAACAAAACAAAACAAAAGAATCAGACTAATAATGGTGATTTTCAAATTGGGTTTTTATCAAGATGCTTCAAAAGTTCAGCAAACTATTTGGCTTGAATTTTATCCTTTTAAAAAAATGTTAATGTTTATTTATTTTTGAGAGACAGAGAGACGGAACATGGGCAGGGGAGGGGCAGAGAAAGAGGGATGCAGAATCTGAAACAGGCTCCAGGCTCTGAGATGTCAGCACAGAGTCCGATGCGGGGCTCAAACTCATGAACTGTGAGATCATGGCCCGAGCTGAAGATGGAAGTCAGACACTTAACCAGCTGAGCCATCCAGGCACCCCTGAATTTTATTCTTAATAAGACATCTTCAGACACGGCTCCAAGTTTTAATTTTAGAATTTGTCAGAAGCAACCTTTTACATTAACACTTAAAACTTTAAAAAATGCAAATGAAATATATGCAACATACAATTGAGCTTATAAAATGGATACATATTCACAATATACCTTTCATATTTGTTTTTTACATATTGTGATTCTCAGATTCCATTAGATAAAGGGACTGCAACTGACAATGTCTGAAAACCCCTGGTATGGAGGAAAACGTCTATAACAACACATGTAAGAGTCCAACTATCCTCTCTGGCTACATTAGGCAAAATGTCAGGGGTGAATATGAGGGAACATAGGGGGAAGGCACATTGTGAATTAAATCCAGACTGTTACTAACATAAGGAGCTCATGGTCTTCTAGTTTTAATGACCTCACTAAGGTGTCAGACCCCAGATTTCTTGTGTATTTCTTGCCCTACTTCTCAATGGATTTCATGTCCTACAGGTTAGGGACAGAGTGGCCTCCAGAGCCTTGGGCTCACACCGCTGGCCTCCTGATCTGGATCAGCCCAAGGAAAGAACTCAGGGAACCAGGTATGCAGCCCCGGGATCTCCCCTTCCCTAATGCCCTCTTACCATCCCTATCCCCCCTCTAGGTGGCCACCCAAGGGGTCTTTCTCCTTGGACTCCCCCAGACCACGAAGGCTTGTCTTGACCAACTCTGCACCACTGCCGACATGGACTCTTGGCTCTACTATAGTCCATTTTCTTGGAGCCGAAGATTAAAGCTGTTTTTCCTACAACTAATCAATGTTGCTTCCAAGAACAGATACGCATTTTACAGGAGCCAGTGGAAACAGTCCACTTCTACCCACTTGTCTAAAACCTCGAGGACTTGAATAGAAAGTAGTAGTTTGGGGAAGAGTACCCTTACATCATGCTTTGTACACAGGGACAGCACACAGTCCCTTGCTTCACCCATTGCTCACCACCACACCTGGTCAACTTACCTTTTCAAAGAGTTTAGTGAAGAATTCATCCTGCCCTTCATTGTCGTCTACTATTTCCTATAGGAACAGACGCATTGAAAGACTTAGTTGTTCGTCCGGATAAATGGACGCTTATGCACACACTAACATCTCATGACCCCCAGGACCCAGAAATCCCTAAGTTTGACCTTGCGCACTGTCTTAAGTTTTCTACCACAGTGTTCACACATCTTTTGTTTCTCCAATGATCCCTGCCTTGGGAGAAGTAGCAAACAGTGAAATGGGCAAAAGAAACACCAGGCAGAAAGACGCAAAAGCAAGTAAATGTATCACCAAGGTACCTGGGCTCTGGGCCTTGAAAGACAAGAATATAACCAGAAGGGCAGCTCTCCTGGTGCAAAAACAGGAGCCTGGGGGTGCCTGGGTGGTTCAATTGGGTCTGACTCTTGATTTCAGCTCAGGTCATGCTCTCATGGTTCATGAGTTTGAGCCCCACATTGGGGTCTGTGCTGACAGTGCAGAACCTGCTTTGGATTCTCCCTCACTTCCTCTCTCTCTGCCCCTCCCCCACTCATGCTCTCTTTCTATCTCAAAATAAATAAATACATTTTAAAAAATTATAGCAAAACAGCAGAGCCTGGGTACTCTCAGGGCACAACAGGTAATGTAGCCTAGGTGCCATAGATTAGAGTCTGCAGGATCTGCCGACTCTCTCCCCCCAAACCTGAATGTGAGGGGAGAAGCCTGCCATCTTGGCTTTAGAAGCAGTCCCTGCATGTGGAACGCCACATGCCTACGTACCTTAGAGAAGATAGCTCTGGAATTGCAGCCAATTTCACTGAGGGAAAACAAAAGGCAGAATTACATTTTGGGGATCACCTTGGGAGCATTTTGGCCAACATTCTCCCTCCCCTGGGAATACATCTTCCCCATTCCTTAGCTGATGTGCCATGTAGGCTTTGCCCAGCTTTCATGCCTTACTCCCCACTTCTCCTGCTTGAAGTTCACAGACCAGCCAGGTGGCCCAGCGCACTGCTTGTCCCTCCCCACATGCCTCATTCCCATGCCTTTGCTCACACTAAGCCCT
Organism: Helogale parvula; assembly: GCA_004023845.1. NCBI lineage: Eukaryota > Metazoa > Chordata > Mammalia > Carnivora > Herpestidae > Helogale > Helogale parvula. Next base: position 11,795 of record PJEM01016653.1, on the reverse strand, counting down.
GTGCCCACATGCCTTTTATTTCCCCCACTCCCCATAGAACTACTCTTACTCATATGTATGACTCGGCACTGACAGGCAGTGAGGCTTGAGGTCAAGTCAAACTACCTAGGGCCAAACCATGAAGAAAAAAAGAAAAGGAACTGGACGCTAAGCATTGAAGGGCTGTCATGTCAAAACAATCATAAGCAGAAGAATAAGTTGGGCGACATGATTCACCTATACACACTGATGGCATCTGAGCCTGTGCATTGACGACGGCCTCCCCTCATCGGAACAACCCCTATGCGTCTCCTAGAAACTAACACTCCCTGAAGTCACCCCTGCCTCCCCCAAGGACCATGGAAGATTGGCTGAGATGCTCTTCCTTAACGTTCTCCTAACACCCTGAACAGATAAATGCTTGCACTGGACACAAGAGAGCATAAATAGCCACACATACGTCTCTGTCCTCTCCAGGCCCTGAGCTTCTGGAGGGCAGGGGCCAAGCCTATTGTAGCTCTTTCTCTTGAATGTCTAGCAGACTGTTCACTTGCTAGAAGGAGGATGGGGAGAAAGAGGAGAAGGATGCACTCCATGGTGGTAGCTTTCCACTCTCCCTGCTCCTCTTCTGTGTTGGCCACAGATCCCGTCCTCTGCCATTTCCACCTCATCTTCCATTCCTCCCCTGGCCCCAGTAGGCCCCAACCGCCAGGGTCCTTACTGAAAGATGTGCTTCCTGGAGAAGACTCTCAGGACAAACTCGGCCTCCTGGCCAGCCTTGGAAGTGCAGGGCACAATGACATAGGTCCCTGGCTCCAGCTGCAGTTCCTGACTCACTTCTTTCTCTGTGAGAAATGCTTCAGGCCATCTTATGGGGGCATTTTTCCAGAAGAACTCAGGGGGCAGTCTCCTCTGGCCACCATGGTACTGTGGGTGGAGAATGGAAGAGGCCCAGTTAAGGTGATACCCAGGGCTTGTAGCCAGGCCTGGGGCCATTGGCCAGCAGACCCGATACAGGTGGTCTCTGATTAGCCAAGCCCTACGTACTCCAGTGGTGGAGTGAAGGGGTGAGGAGAGGAGAGGGAAAACCAGAACATGTCAGTAATGGGTACCGTTGCTGGAACCCTGTGTGAGGTTGAGCAAAGACATGTCAATTCATTTGACTTTACGTTAGAAACAACATCATATAAAAATGATGTGAGAAACGTCACCATGCCTATACTTTCCATTTTACAGTTAAGCATCTGAGGCTCAGAGAAGTTAGGTCCTACACCCAAGGTCACCTCGCTGGTAAGGGTCCCAGCCAGGGTTGGAACTCAGGCCAGCTGAGCAGCCAATGTCCATGTTCTTTATACTTCCTGTTGTGGCCTCTATGTATGCGATACAATTTCAAGGTTAATTATGACATGATTATGGTCACAAATACAGGTCAACCACCAAACATCTCCCCGACTACATTATAATAGCTACATACTGACAAACCGGACATTCTATGTCACTTCAGTGGAGGGGAAAGAAAGCTGAACAAAAATTCAGAGAACCTGATCAGGGCTCTGGCTCTGACATTGCCTGGACATGTGGAGGATTTTTGTTGTTATTGTTTCCTCTCCTATTCTCTTTCTCTTACTCTCTCTCAGTCATTTCTCACTCGCTGTCTTACCTTTCTCTCTCCTTTACTTCTCTATCTTTCCCCATCTTTTTCTCTTGCTGCCTCTCCCCATTATTCTCACTCAGGGCTGTGGAGGGAGACAAGGACCAGATGCAGGATCCTCACTCCAGGTTACATACAGATAACAAGAACATTACCCACCCACATAAAAACATATTTCACAGATTCCACTCAAGGCTACAGAAATAAAGCAGATCTCCTAATAATGCACGATTTCTTTTTCAGACGATGAGAACTAGGGAACCATCCTGTTGCCATCTTTGCCTTGGCCTCTAGGAATCTCAGAACTAAATTTTATAATCAGCCATTTTAGCTGTCCTAGGTTTAGGGTTCCTGGTAGAATCAACTGCCTACTCTATCCATTTATGACTTTCTTCTTGCCTTTAATTTTTTTTAAGTTATTTATTTTGGGAGAGAGAGTGTGTGGGGGAGGGACAGAAAAGGAAGGAGAGACAGAATCCCACGCAGGCTCCACACCATCAGCACAGAGCCCAATGCGGGGCTCAAACTCACAAACCATAAGATCATGATCTGAGCCAAAATCAAAAGTCGCATACTTAACTGACTGAGCCATCCAGACGCCCCTTGTCTTTTAAATTTTTAACTGGCTTATAGTTTTGTTCTGTCTACAATTTGATTGTAGGTTGACCCATATATGATATAAATAACTATTTTTAAAAATTTATAGGCAACTTCAGTGTTCCCACAGGAGGGAAAAAACCAAAACTGACCCAAGATACCCAATGCAAAAATGGTTTCCTTTTTTTTTTAGTTTATTTTATAAATATCCTTTTACTTGATTTAGTCTAATCTGAAAAAATTAAGTTTTCCACTCCTGGTTTCTTCGGGAAGCAAAATAATAGCTACCACCCTTTTGGAAGCTGGGATACCTCACAGCTTCTTATCTGATCCCTCCAGGCTCCCACTGCAGGTGAGGGACAGAGTGGTTCTTGCCCTCTGCCTGGGTTTCTGTCCTACTTTCCCGAGCCTTCATCCCTTGTCCCCAAGGAGGTGGGCTGCATGGTCTCCCAAGGTCCCATATGTTATAGATCTGTTTTATTATGGGCTTCAAAACTCAGGCAAGAATGTGATTTACCATTCTTCCTATGCTGTGACAGCCTCTAGCTATTTATGTAGGGATTTAATAAATTCTAAAATTTATTGGTTCTCCACCAGGCTCGGAGATCTCCCTACAGATGTGGAAGGATTTCTCAGGGTCCTCGGGTAAGAGAATGGCAAATGCTCATTTCTTCCACACACACGGGCAGCCAGCATTTGTGCAGACATCCTTGTAGCTCCTTACGTAAGCCTGCTACGGTCAAGTTGAACCTCACGGGGGACATCACTTCAAACCAGGGCCAGCTGGTCAAGTGTGGAACTCACCTTGCTCAACTGAAACACAGGAAAAAGAGAGACCTCATTAGGCACAAATCCAACTCTTGCACAAGCCCAAAGTGACAGAGGCTGATATATAAGGAGGCTCTAGCAAGAGGCCTCCTTCCCTCCTGTAAGATTTGCTGTCCTAGTGAGTGACATTTTAATCCATCGTCAAGAATTCTGGAAAAGGGTGAGGGAAGGCAACCTTGGCTTTTTGGGAGAGGAAAAGAACACCAGTCACCAGTATTGATTAATACAAACTGCGTGCCGGGCACCACAATGAAACACTGGCACGTGACGTTCTTCTATTCTACCCCCACTTTGCAGATGAGAAAGCTGATGCTCAAGCACAAGGAGGTGACTTGTTCCAGATCACAGGTTCCTAAGGGACAGAACCAAGGCCTGCGCCCGGGTCTGTTTGGAGACAGAGGCAGATGGGGAGGAAGTCAGGAAACAGGAAGAACGGATGACCAATGGTGAGTCAGGCCCACGTGCCCCGCCCCCCCAGGCCATGCCTACCCTAAAGAGGTAGAAGCCGATGGCCAGGTGAGGCTTCCAGGTGCGGTGCCTGTGCCTGGGCTTCTGCAGCAAGGACACCAGTACGCTGCAGGGCATCGGGAACCTTCTGCCCTCCTGAGGGCTCCAGACAGACAGCAGGAACTGTGGGTTCTTCCAGAATGTGCCTGGAAGCAGAGCACAGAGGGGTGGGTCAGGCATCCCTGCGGCCCTCACAGACTCTGGGTGCCTCCCCTGGGATTCCCACCCAGAGGTCCATGAGGACAGAGTCGGGTTGTCAGCCTCACCTCTATCCACCCTCCCACTCCACCTCTTCCGCCCCGTGTTCCTCCATAGACACACAGACCAGGAGTCTCTCGCTGCTGTAGCCCCTTTGTCCAGCACATTCACTGCCCAATGAAGCGACCGTATTAACTCATGGAGGACATGTCCATGATCTCAGGGAGATTTGCATTTTAACAGGGATCAAGCTTTAGCTGAAGGGCAGCTTGAGCCTTCGGGCGGACCTCTCTGACAGAGGGGAAAGCCGGAACAAAGGGCCCTGGCCTGGCTGGCTGAGATTGTACCCCACAGGTCTTTCCTTCCAAAGAGATGGCTCCATTGTGGACAAAGGGACACAGTCACCAAACCTCTCCACTTGGAGAATTCAGACACGTTTGCCTCCTGTAACTGGTGAGCTATGAATCCTTGATTTTATTTCACTACCAAACTCTAGGCAAGGACAGCCTGATACAGATGATGCAGTTGCTATTTCAGTCCTGCCTTTAAAGAATGGTTATTTCTGGATGCCTGTGTGGCTCAGCCAGTTAAGTGTCCGACTTCAGCTCAGGTCATGATCTCATAGTTGTTGAGTTTAAGCCCTGGGTGGGGCTCTGTGCTGACAGTTCAGAGCCTGGAGCCTGCTTCAGATTCTGTGTCTCCCTCTCTCTCTGTTCCTCCCCCGCTCACATTCTGTTTCTCTTTCTCTCAAAAATAAAGATTTATAAATAAATAAATAAGTAAGTAAATGGTGGTTATTTCAGCATGGAAATGACCTTGTCCTACAACCAAAGATTTAAGCCACCCTTTTACCATGGGATGTGTGCCTGTGGCCTCCTGGTACTAAGGATACAGCCCAGGGCCAGAGCACACAGCTTGGCCAGTAAAGTCCCTCATGCCTCAGCCAGATGCCCCATACAGGGCAAGAGCCTCACCATCATCCGCAGCAGCTCTGCTCCCTTCCCCACCCTTGCCTGGCAAAGGTGTCACTTTAGCCCCAAGGGCCCAGGCTCCTGTGCACCTGCTTACCTTGGGACGACTTCACTGGGCCGCCGGCCGTGATGCCCTTCTCCCATCTCCCCTCCCGCATGGTGTATGCCCACTTCTGGCCCACATCCTGACTCAGCAGGCTCGGGGTCAGTTGACAGATGACCAGAAGCATGAAATGTATTTTAAAGTCCTTCAGTGTCATCCTGTGGAGAGGAAGAGGGAACAGCATGACATCTACTGATCAGGACCAGAGCGAGGGTTGGAACCAAGCTGCCCCACCAGCCCAGCCCCACACCACACCCTGCTGTACAGCTGAGCTGGCCTTGGACACAGGAGGGCAGAGCTGGATCAGCATGATGATTCCCTGACCCCAGTGCATCTGGGGAGATGGGCCACCCCCCTTCCCATGGCTGAAAGCAGCCTCCCACAATGGATGCCTGCAGCAGTGTTCCTGTTTTGCTGATTGCGGTGATGAAGCTGAATTGAAGCATTCATAACTAGCCAACTAAGATACAAATGTTCAATAATAATGGCACGAGTCAGTTCTCAATTATTAACTGATAAAATTCTTAGCTCATTCTTGCTAACTTTGGGGCTCAAGGCATACTATCTGAACTGGTCGATGCTCAGTTTACTTATCTGTAAGGTGGAAATAATAGTATTTTCAGGGCTCTTGAGTTCAGTGACAACTTCCAAAGAGAGAGGGGCCACAGCAGTCCAGAAAGGGTGCAGAATGGGAGAAGAGGGGCCATGGGAACAAGGCTGGAAGTTCATCGTAAGGGCAAAAAGTAAAGGGAAAAGGGAACTCATGGGGCTCAAATCAGAGACTCAAAAACAGTATTAGCTCAGGGCATCTTGGTGGCTTTTCATAAAAAGAGGTGAGTGGCTTTGGGGTGGATGGGAGTCATGTCATGGTGCTCTGGGGGGGGGGGTACTGTAGTTGCAAGTGAGATGGTACATAGTTTGTAAGGCCTTCTTTCCTCATCTTGCTTTAAGGCCGGGAAAGGTAAAAAACCTTGGGATTGAGTGTATAGTTACCGAGCTAAAGTCAGACAGAAGGAGGTGGTCAGCCCCATGCTCAGCTTTGATGTCCACTGAGCGCCATGTCCACTGAGCGCTTTGCAGGGGCTGTTTGCCTGCTAGACTGGCGGCCCCTAGGGGGTCTTCTTGATCTCTATACACGAGGTGCCCGGCATACATGTGGCACCCGATAAATATTTGCAGGCTGGGTATCCTAATGTAAGCCGAGGCATTTGTCCCAAGTCCCCAAGTCAGATACCAGAATTCTCCATCTTCACTTTTTCTCAGGAGCAGAATCTTCTCCTTGGGGCTCAGCAGCTCCCATGTACTTGAGCTGAAAACAGAAAAGGGATGCTTCTGTGGGGAATGAAAGGGTTCTAGAGGACGTGGAAGAAACGCTTAAGTAAATGCCCTGTCATGTCATTATTTACCTCCTCTTCATGCTGCTTGAGACAACCACAGCTCACGTCCTGCTTTATAAAAGCAACACGTAACATTAACTCATCCCTCACCGTGTCCCAAGCTCTGGGCCAGGCTCTTGACATACTTTATTTCATTTAAGGCTAACAACAATTTTTCAAGGTAGGGACTTTTATGGCCATTTTAGAGATTAGGAAACAGAGGCTTAAAGAGATTAAGTCACTTCGCAGAAGTCACAAAGTTATGAAATGTCTGAGAACATCTGAACCTACATTGGTACTCTGTATCTTCAAAGCCTGTCATTCTGAACTTCTTTTTCTGACCGTGAAGGAGTAAGGGCTTCCCTGCATCAATTCCTCACCAGAAACAACTAAAAGTAGGACAAGAAATTTAAAAAAGAACTTTTTTTCAGATGTTAGACATCAGGCAACACAGGGTTCTGGCCCCAAGAGAAGGGGAACAATGTCACCTAGACTGATGTCACCTAGACTCCGCCCAAAACTGAATTCCTGGAGGGTGACCCAGGGAATCACATTCTGATATGAGTGGAAAGCCCAGAGATCATGACTGGTCACCAGAAGGTTGAGACCAACCCAGATCGGTCTGCCTCTGATTCAACAGCTCAAGAGCCCACTGAACCAGGGAAAGAACACTGGGTCAGCCTCCAAACACCTTGCTCGAGTCATGCTGTGGGACCTTGAGGAATTCCTTCACCAAGCATCAGTGTCTCCATCTGCATGATGGAAACAAAAGTCCCTACCTTATAAGGGCATTGTTCAGAGGACTCAACATCATAAAAATTCAAAGTACTTGATGAAAATACGCCAGACTGCAAATAGGGGAGACCTCTGCACATTTGAAGTGAATGTAATTTTACTTTCAGAAAAATAAATAAGTAAATGTGGGCAGGGAGAAAAAAAGATTCAAAGCAGCTTAGCACAGTGCTGGCAAGCTCTCAGTAAACATTAGCTCAATTATTATAATGAAGGAGAACATAATCTATATATCATTAAGCATCTCCTAAATGTGAGAGCTTGACCTTCGCCAATCTGAAAGCTCTCCGGGTCGGGCTGGAGACCAAAAGAACACGTTTGAATTTGTGTGCAGACGGCAACCTCCTTTGCAGGCTTGCCCGAGCCCTTCCTCACCCTTGCCAGCCGGCGTCAGGCACTCACCTGTCACTCCAGTCTCCTTTCCATTCCACTTTGCCCCAGGGGTTCCTCAGCTTGACTAGATATTCTGGTCCCAGTTTGCAGGTCACCTGTGCAAAAGGAAAAGCAATTTAGGTGGCTGGGCTGAATGCCAGATGCAAATGTTGCAGATATCTGAGTGAGACTCATGCCTGCCAGGTGAGACCTTGAAAGGGAAGACTCAAGGCCCTGGGCATTGCTGGAAGAGAAAATGGCTCTGCTACTTCTTAGCTGCTGAGACCTAGGGCAAGTTACTTAACCTCTCTATGTACCTTCCCTCACCTATAAGAGAAAGCTAACAGTCACATCTGCGGCGCTGGGTTGAATGGGCCTCCAAAAGTCCAGTCTTCCCAAAATCTGTCCGTGTGATCCTATTTATACAAAGAGCCTTTGCAGATGTAATTAAATTAAGGATCTTGAGATAAAATCACCCTGGATTAGGGTGGATCCTAAATCCAGGGACAAGGGAAGGGAAGGAGATGGGGAAAGACACAGAGGAGAAGGCCATGTGGAGATGGAGAAAAAGATTGGGTTCTGCATTCCAAGCTAAGGAAGCCGGGAGCTCCCATCAGCTAGAAGAGGCAACAAAGATTCCCCCCCCCCTCAAGCCTTCAGAGGCTCTTATGGCCCCTTGATTTCAGACTGCCAGCCTTCTGAACTGGGAAAGAATACATTTCTGTTGTCTGAAGCCACCCGATTTGTGGTAATTCATTATGGAAGCTCCAGTTTACCAATACACCCACACCCAGGATTGTTGTGAGGATTGAGTTAACATTTGTAAAGCAGTTCTGACACTAGTTAGCATGTAGTAAGTGCTAAATTTTGGTAAATATGTCAAAAAAAACATGAAACAGAATATAGATATCAACATTTAAGTGCTATACTGAAAAGCTGCAAAAATAATAGTTTCTTTATTGACTTCACCCTGCACTCCCTATGGTTAACATTCTGCATACGCAGGGTATAATTATCAGCTAAAGAAAATGAACATCAATGAAATGTCAAGTCGACTACATCTTATTTGTTTAAATGGATTTTAACAGGTAAAAATATATGGCTCAAAACAAAAATTATATGAAAAAGCCTATTAAAATAGTCTCTTGCCTGCTTAGACCTCTCCATTTCCAGCCACTCTCCTTCCATACCCTTTGAATGCTCTGTATTCAAATAAGAATATATATTATTACTGCCATTTTAAAAAATTTGTTTAATATTTATTGTTGAGAGAGAAACAGCATGAGCAGGGGAGGAGCAGGGTGAGAGAGGGAGACACAGAATCCAAAGCCCGACAAGGGGCTCAAACTCACGAACCACGAGATCATGACCTGAGCTGAAGTCAGACGCCAAGGCTGAGCCACTCAGGTGCCTATACTGCCCTTTCTTTCTTAAAGAAAACGTAGCTATGATAGCAATTCTCCTGTCCCTCACTTTTTCAACTCAACAGCTTTCTGAGATTTTTATCACTGCACAAAGCACTTATTCTTTTGTACCAACACAGTGACATAAACATATAAATATTAATAAAATCTAAGTTAAAAGACTGTGAAAATAAGTGAAAAGCTCTTGGCACACACACACACACACACACACACACACACACACACACGCATGACTGGTACAGATCTGGGAGGAAAAAGAAGTCAGGCAGCAGTGGAGTTTGAGAAATTTAAAACAGTTAAAGGAAATCGAGGAAAACAGTGTGGAGACTCCTCAAAAAACTATCAGTAGAACTCCCCTATGACCCAGCAATAGCACTGCTAGGGATTTACCCAGGGGATACAGAAGTGCTGATGCATAGGAGCACATGTACCCCAATGTTCATAGCAGCACTTTCTACAATAGCCAAATCACGGAAAGAGCCTAAGTGTCCATCACCTGATGAATGGATCAAGAAGATGTGGTGTATATATATATACAATGGAGTACTATATGGCAATGAGGAAGAATGAAATATGGCCATTTTTAGCAAAGTGGATGGACCTTGAGGGTGTCATGCTAAGCGAAATAAGTCAGGCAGAGAAGGATAGATACCATATGTTTGCATTCTATGTCTAACAGGAGAGACCTGACAAGGGACCATGGGGAGAGAAAGGGGGAAAGAGAGCGAGGGAGAGTGAGGGACACAGATCAAGGAAGACTACTGAATACTGAAAATGAACCATGGACTGAAGTGGGAGGGAGGGAGGGGGTGATGGTCATGGAGGGGAGCACTTGTGGGGAGAAGCACTGGGTGTTATATGGAAACCAATTTGACAATAAACTATTTAAAAAATCGAGGAACTTGGGGACATCAGGTTCTCCAGAGGACATCAGAGGGTGTTTAAGACTGGACTGACAGATTTATTACCTGCATGCTTTTCCGTGTGGCTCCCTCCACCAGGAGTACCCTCGCTACTCACCCTTCAGGGGCCAGCCCAATGTCACCTCCTCTACAAAGTCTTTTCTGACTTTCCCCAACCCAACCAGGAGAATGTCTTCTCTCCTCCCTCTGAACCCTGAAATCCTTTTGTCTGTTCTATCTGTCACTCCCACCCCCCACTTTCTACTTTGCTTCCTTGCCATTCTTGTATATGATGTCTCCATGCCTGAATATAAGCTCTGTGTAGGCAGGGACCCTGTCCAATGCATCTCTCCCTCAATGCTTAGCACAGCCTCAAAGATGAATAGCAATGAAAAGAACCTGAGAGGTTCATGAGAAGGAACTTTTGAGAAAGAAGCAGGAATTTGGGTGGTAAGCCCCAGATATGAAGGTCATCAGGGGCAGCCTAGAATGAAGGTGTTTCAAGGAAGGGTTGGAGCCTAGCAGGGCTGGATGGCTGATTGGCTGGGCTGCCGCAGGGCAAGAGGAGCTGAGATGGTGCCCTGCAGGTGGCAAAGACCAGACCCACCTCATCACTCCAGGACACAGGTGCACAGGTGCGGGGAGCCCACCATCTGCTTTAGCAGGCCCGTAAAACCCATCAGAGTTTGCCTCTCTAGATTGAGCACAGATAGCAACACTCACCATAGCCTTGGTGAGAAGACTCAGGAGAGAAGGGGGAGCCTGAAGGGATAGAGAGGGGCTGGTTCCACCCACCTTTCTGATTCCTGTGAGGGTATAGGCATGGCCGTCCACCAGCCCATTCTCCAGCACCCTCTCTTTCTATGGAGACAAGAGAGTTCCTGTCAGCCCACTGCTGTGTACAGTTTATTTGGGGGTTAGGGGGCATGTGTGACCAAAACAAGGGCTTATGGGGAGGTCTGGGAGAGAACCACACTGTGTCCTCATCATGGTCAAAGCTCTTCAGCACCCACAGTCTCTTTAGAGCCTCTAAGTCAGGGTGCCATTTCACAGTGGTCCCCATCCCATTCACACAGGACAAACTCAGATTGAGAGCTGCTAAACCATCATGTGGTTTAGCTCCTGGTGTTTGCTCCTGGAGGCAGGGCTGGACCCAGAGCTCCCTACTCTAGTTCCAAGTTCTTGGTTATTACTAAATCGGGCAGTAAAGACCAGTTGTGCTAGTAAAGCATATTGCAGCTGGTTGACACTTAGTCACTGTTAGCTCCCTTGTCTGCATGCCATCTGCATTCTACTGTGACCTTGCGGGCCCTGAGGGCTCGCCTTGGCCCCTTAGGTTTGACCATCAGGGCTCTAGGTGTAGGAGCTGGGTGGGAGTCTCAAGGCCCACAGTGAAGGTGAGAGCACAAGTTGGTGGATGAAGGGGATGGGAACAGGAGAGGACATTCTGCTAGCACACAGTCGTCTGCTCATACCCCTGGGTGAGTCTGGCAGCCAATGAGGGTTCTGCTGTAGGTGGCTCTGGTGAGGATGTCCCAGAGGTTTTCAGGGGCCTCTGCCGGCTTGATGGTCACTGTCACCCCTCCAGTGAAGTCCACAAGTGCTTCAGACACTTGTCCATGCTGCAAGTCTTCATAGGAGCCACAGAGCCTGCCCAGAGAAGAAGTAAACATGGGAGGAGAGGGGAAGGGGCATTTGTACTGTAGCTTGGGATGATCCAAATGAGTCTAGTGAACCCCTGCTTAGTTCTTCTCTGGGCATGTGCCTGCTACTCCTTCCTTCCCTCCCAGGGGCAAAGGAAAATCTACACTGTGACTTCTTGTCCTTGTTAAATAATTCCATCCATTAGGGAAAAGACAAAGTTCTGGAATGCTTGTTCAGATGGGATAAAGTCTACATAAGAGACTCTGGATACATCACTTCTATATTCAAGATGTCGTGCCTCAGTGTCTTACTTCATCAAATTTACCTCCCTCTTGGGCTCTCTCAGCATTGAGGAGATGGAAGCAGAGAGACAGAGAGTAGGGAAGGGAAGGGGAGGGGAGAGGAGGTAAAAGAACGAAAGGGGAAGGGGAAGGGAAACAGAAGGGGAAGA
>PJEM01016652.1:0-24970 GCA_004023845.1 Helogale parvula | reverse complement strand
AAAACTGCTAGAGTTGATATGTGAATTCAGCAAAGTCACTGGATATAAAATCAGTGTACAGAAATCAGTTCCATTTCTACACAGTTATAATGAAGCAGGAGAAATATCAAGGAGTTGATCTGATTTATAATTACACCCGAAGCACAAAGATACCTAGGAATAAACCTAACCAAAGATGTAAAAAATCTGTATGCAAAAAATATGGAAAGCTTAGGAAAGGAATTCAAGGGGACAAAAAGAAACGGAAAAACATTTCATGCTCATGGATTAGAAGAACAAATATTGTTTAAATGTCAATACTACCCAATGCAATCTACACATTCAAGGCCATCTCTATAATAGAACACAAGCAAGGGGGCGCCTGAATGGCTCAGTCAGTTGAGCAGCTGGCTTTGGCTCAGGTCATGATCTCACAGTTCATGGGTTCGAGCCCCATGCCGGGCTCTGTGCTGACAGCTAGCTCAGCGCCTGGAGCTTACTTCAGATTCTGTGTCTCCTGCTCCTTCTGACCCTTCTGCTCGCACTGTCTCTGTCTCTCAAAAATAAATAAAAACCATAAAAAAGAAAAAAAACCAAAATACAAAAGAACACAAGCATTATGCAAAGAGCTAGAACAATCCTAAAATTTGTATGGGAACCACAAAAGACTTGAATAGTCAAAATGATGTGCTAAAAGGAAACCATGGGGTGAGGCATCACTATTCTGGACTTTAGAATGTATTACAAAGCTGTAATCTTCAAGACAGTATGGTTCCAGCACAAAAACAGACACATAGATTGAAGGAATAGAAGAGAGAATGCAGAAACACACCCAGAAATATATGGCCAACTCATCTGAGACAGAACAGGAAAGAGTATCCAACGGAAAAAAGACAAGCTCTTCACCAAATGCTGCTGGGGAACTGGACAGTGACATGCAGAAGAATGAAACTGGACAAGATTCTTATACCATACACAACAATAAATTCAAAATGAATAGAAGACCTAAATATGAGACAGGAAATGACCAAAATCCTGTAGTAGAAATATTCAGGAAACATCTCTGACCTAGGCCACATCCAATTCTTACTTGACATATTTCCAGGCAAGGGGAATAAAAATGAAAATGAGCTATTGGCACCTCATACACACACAAAAAAAATCCTTCTGCACAGGGAAGGGGAAGGAAATAATCACCAATACCAAAAGGCAAAAGATGGAATGGAGAGGATATTTGCAACTGACATATCAGAAAAGGGTTAGATTCCAGATCTAGAAAGAGGTTACCAAAATGAACACTGAAAAACCAAATAATCCAGTGAAGAAGTGAGCATAAGAAATGAAAACACACTTTTCGAAAGAAGACATCCAGATGGCTAACAGACCCTTGAAAATGCACTCAACATCAATTAATGACTTTGTCACAGGAAGATTCCGAAAAAAGAGAGCTCCTGCAAGGCGACTTCCATGGGAGTTTCTCCTTCCCAGTTTCAGATGTCCTCCCCTCCCACAGACAGCCACACATCCTGCCACAACTCGGGGAACCTGGGTTGCCCTCATGTGCCCCTTCCAAGTCCATGCCCACCAGATTGTCATCATCTCTTCAACTGAAAGCCAGGCACAGCCCTCCCACATACGTCTGTGAATCCTCATGCTAACCCTGACCTCACCTGAGAATCTCCTGGAGCTCATAGTTAACATTCCGTGCTCATGGATTGGAAGAAGAACCATTATTAAAATGTCATTATTACCAAAAGGAATTTACACATTTAATGCAATCCCCACCAAAGTTGCACTAGCATTCTTCTCAAAGCTAGAACAGACTACCTTAAAATTCATATGGAACTACAAAAGACCCCAAATGGCCAAAGTCATATTGAAGAAGAAAACCAAAACGGGAGTCATCACAATCCCAGACTTTAGCCTCTACTACAAAGCTGTCATCATCAAGACAGTATGGTACTGGCACAAAAACAGACACATGGACTAATGGAATAGAATAGAGAACCCAGAACTGGACCTACAAGTATATGGCCAATTAATCTTTGACAAAGCAGGAAAGAGTGTCCAATGGAAAAAAGACTGCCTCTTCAACAGGTGGTGTTGTGACAGCTGGACAGCAGCATGTAGAAAAATGAAATTAGACCACTTTCTGACACCATTCACAAAAATAAACTCAACATGGATAATGGATCTGAATGTGAGACAGGAAACCATAAAAACCCTTGAGGAAAACGCAGGAAATAGCCTCCTAGACCTCTATCGCATCAATTCCTTCCTCAACACATCCCCAGAAGCAAGGGAATCAAGAACAAAAATGAACTACTGGGACCTCATCAAGATAAAAAGCTTCTGCAAGGCAAAGGAAACAAACAAACAAAAATAACTAATAGGCAACCGCCAGGTTGGGAAAAGATAGTGGCAAATGGCATATCAGATAAAGGGCTAGTATCCAAAATATACAAGGAGCTCACTAAACTCCATACACGAAAAATGAATGATCCAGTGAAGAAATGGGCAGAGGACCTGAATAGACACTTCTCCATAGAGGACATCCAGATGGTCAACAGGCACATGAGACGATGCTCAGTGTCACTCATCATCAGGGAAATTCAAATCAAAACCGCACTGAGATATCACCTCACACCAGTCAGAGTGGCTAAAATGAACAAATCAAAAGACTATAGATGCTGGCGAGGGAAAATCTACAATTTCAAATCAGCACTATGCTCAGTAGAGAGTAGGACACACGACAGAAGTGTATAGAGAATTCTTTCTCCAATGTTGTTTCCTCTTGGTCTCTTTGGAACACATAGTAAGACTTTTCAATAGTCAGCTCCCTCAATTCCACTTATAGGTACTATTGAATCAAAAATAAGGAAGACATATCAGATTTGAAACTGTGGGCATCAATGTTCTATGCCATGTAGATTCTAGAATTATCACTAATTCACAGTGAAGGCAACAGAGAACCTCAGGGAAGGGGAAGGTTTAAGTCAAGATAAAATCACATGAATACTTCCTTACACGGAAAAATGCCTGATTATTTCCTTGAAATGACATCATTTGTGCCAAATCACATTATAGAATTTTAAGACCATGAACATATAGTAATTATATGATACTGGTTTCCTTTTGCTGAAAATTTAAAACAGCAATAATGGGAGGATATATCATTCACTCTGTACAAAATAAAACTGCAACTTAGGAGGACCAGGACTAATATAAAATCTTTATCGAGCTCCTGGAGCTCATAGTTAAAGCAGCGCCAATGCTCTCATCCTGAACAATAGAGGACTCTGGCAGAAGGCACAGGTGATGCTGGTTCTTAAAACTCGCAATGGGACCTTTATTGTAAACCCAGGCTGATAGGCGGTTTGTGCTTTCAAGTTTTCGTGTGCATATAAATCATTTGGTCCCATAGAAGAAATGGTGATTCCGCAATTTGCAATGGGGTCTGTGAATTGGCATCTTTCACCAGTTCCATGTCAGTGCTGATCCTGCTCCCTGAGACCTACGTTCCTGGCACAAACGCAGGCTCAGCACACCTGAGCCCCACACAGCCACCACCTGACGTTAACAACGACAATTCCTGCTGAGTTCCAGGGAAGAGTATACCCCGTCGGTTCCACTGTTGTGAGTTAACTGTTGATTCCCAACGAAGACCACCATCACCATCCTGCAGGACCACATGCTTTCATTGCACTTGAGAGTTTACTGGAAGAAGATTCTGGAGACACTAATGTCTGAACCAATCTCCATTTGGAAAACAACATGTAGAAATCAATCACCGCAATGTGGATTGAGCACTAATTTCCTGTTTACAGTGAGTTGATGGGTCCCCTGTAGGGAACTTCACATACATGGTGTGACTTAATCCCGATAATATCCTGTGGGTTGCCCATGAGGCATCTCACAGTAACCATGAAGATGTAGGTACTGGGCCTGACCCATTTGCCATTACTGTTTCCCTATGTATTGAAAAAGAACATTTGCAACCACAGGAATGAAATATGGATGAACTGAAAAATACAGAAAGGAAGGTTAGATTCAAAGTCCAGGGACTTTAAATTGTTGTGTTTGCCTTTTTTTTTTTTTTTAAGCAGGATAGACAAATGTTGTGAGCTTATAAGTCAGTGCCAGTTTCCTGTACTTGGTACACTCTCATCAGCAATATAGGATCAGTTAAATTCCTCCACACTTGAGTTACCACTTTCTCAAGTTTAATCATTTGAGAAAACAGGAATTGTTATCTCCCTGTCGTTTCCCTGCTTTCTAGGAAGAGTATGTGTGGAACGTGTCATCTATAGATAATATTATGTATGATATAAAAATTAATATCATAGACAGGTGGCTCAGACGGTTGAGTGTCTGACTTAAGCTTAGGTCATGATCTCACAATCCATGGGTGTGAGCCCCGCATCAGGCTCTGTGCTGACAGCTCAGAGCCTGGAGCTTGCTTCAGATTCTGTGTCTCCCTCTCTCTCGGTCCCTCCCCCGCTCACTCTCTGTCTCTGTCTCCCAAAAGTAAAATTTAAAAAGACAAAAAAAAATTTTTGATGAACATCATAGATTATTTATCATAAACGATAATGCCATATACATCATACATCTACATATCTATTTAAATGTAGATATCTGTATCTATCTAGCTGTCTTCTCTCTATCTATATAGATACAAAATTCAACCTTAAATGAAGGACATCCTTCCCTTGGGGACAATGCAGGTGAGCCTGGAGGAACTTATATTAAGTGGAATAAGACATCGAAAGTGGCAAATACTATATTATTTCTCTTATATCTGGAACCTAATAGCATTCAACTCCTACAGCAGAATAGAATTGTGATTGCCAAGAGCTGAATGAAGGCATACTAAGGGAGTGTGTCGCATGGTACAAAATTTCAGGTATGCATGACATTCTGGAAATCTAAAGGACGGGATGGAGATACTTGTAATTATGTGTGTATTATTCTGGACCCTTGCTACGAGAATGTATCGTTGATGTTCTCAACAAAGATTAAAAATAAAAAGTCCTGGGAAGCCTGTGTGACTCAGTTGGTTAAGCATCCAATTTTAGCTCAGGTAATGATCTCAGTTTGTGGGTTTGAGCCCCGCATTGGGCTCTTTGCTGACAGCTCAGAGCCTGGAGCCTGCTTTGGATTCTGTATCTCTCTGTCTCTCTGACCCTCCCCTGCTCACACTCTGTCTCTCTCTAAACTAAATAAAACATTAAAATTAAAAAAAACAAAACTCCTAATTATATGAGGTGATAGGTATGTTAATTAGTTAGATTGTTATAATCAAGTCACAATATATCCATATATTTATATTTTGTTAATAGAGCAACTACTGAAATCTGCAGGAAAGGAAAATAGGATTCTGGGTGAAGGCTCATGAAAAACAGGATTGAATAGGAAAGAGAAATGAAGGCACTAAAAGATACAGTCAGTCCTCTGCTCCCGTTTATCTGCTTCTGGGTGTTTGGAATTGTGAGCACCAGCCCTGGGAGATGAAAGGAACGACTCAGAATCTCCCCTTCTCTAATCTGTCCTCAGAAAGGCGGAGATCTCAGAGCCAGTCCAGGCCTGGACACGGTCTCAGAAGGGGGTGGATATGGTCCGGCCAAGGGAGGGTGCTGGCTGTAGGCTCTGATATCTCTGTCTCTGGGATGCTTCCCGCTCTGTCAGTCCTAAGCCTGCCCAGAGAATGTTAACACCGGAGTTCATATTATGTGAATCTATTTAGTCTCTTCCCTTTCTAATTCATAAAATAAAATAGAAAGCAACTTTACATAAACATAATTTTCTGGGACAATTGTGGGAAGCAGCAGTGAGGAGCCAGTAAGGAGAGTTTGATCCAGCAAAGCACTTGTGCCCTTACAACCCATGCGGCTGATCCAGTTCCTCAGAGGTTAATTCACTTGAGTTAAGATGTTTTTGTACAATGTCCTTCAAGCTTCTTGACTTGATATGTTATTGTACAGATGTCCTTCTCGCTTTGGCACTCTGATAATAACAATAAGAAGAGAGTGTAAAGTTTCCAGGGATATGGCACCACAATAATCATGAAAACAGAAGAAGTTTTGTCTGGAAAAACCTTCTCTTAGTTATGGCTGTTTGTGTGAAATTTCTTGCAAATGAGAAATAAAGTGGCAATATGGGCATCACTCATGTTGTCCCTCCCGTTCCCACCCTTTGATTCTTTTTTCTTTTTCTCACTCCCTTACCCTCGTGTCCTTGCTTCTCTGCACCTGCGAACGCACTACAGACAATTATAATAGAAAACTTGAATTCTTAATGAGAATGTAAAATAAATGCCACTACTACTGCTGCTAAGAAAAACTCTTAAAACAAAACAACAAAAAAGAACAACTCTTTTGTTCATGGATGACCCATCAGAGGTGACACCACATATCACACCACCACACAGAAAGGGAACTGGCCCAACTGCAGCCAAGCCCCCTGTACATCACCTCTTCCTCTCATTCTCTCCACAATCCTGAATTCAACAATGTACTCATTTGCTCTATTCTTAAAATCCCTACATGGCAGGAATCGTGTCTCTTCATCCTTTTTTTTGAATGACAAGGTGCCATACAAACAATCACTTTCTATCTGTTTGCAACAGTACACAGGCTCAGTGTTCTCAAAATAGGAAAAGGAGCTTGGATTGGGCCTCCCCTGGGCACCATGAAGGAGCTTCCTTCTATGGAACGAGAAGAGGACATTGGATGACACACTCCTCTTTCTCTGAGAGAGAAGCATGTTCAGATTCTAGTGCCATCCTAACCCCAGTCTCCATGGGACATCCCCAAATATTCCAATGAGTCTTTGTTGCTGCAGAGAGTGTCCCTAGTGAGAGTGAACTGATGGTCCCAGAGGGATTCAACTGCCAGAGACCTTAGGCTGACTCTGGGCCATCAGGTGGAGCATAGACCTGTTCTTATGGAGCAGTATCCTTGATGCAGTTGTGATGCATCCTGTCACTGAACAGAACATTCTAGCATAAAAAGCCTCTACTTCAGTTAACACGGGCTACAGGTTGTGGGCATGATTCTAGATATTTTATGGGTTTGCACCTTGCCTTGTTAAAGGATTTTCTCCCCTCCTGAGGTTTCATTAAAGCACGACTTACTGGGGCAGGATTATGACCTATCCCTAAAGCGACTTAGAGATTCTACACGGACCATCAGGAGCGCCAGTTTCTTGAAAAACCATGAAACATGTTAACTGCCATTGTGAAACTGTCTTCAAAACCCCATGCCCAGGTAAATGTTAGGCAAAGAAAATATGTCATATTGAAAGATACACATTCAGGAACATGGTGGCTTAGTCAGTTAAGCATCTCTGTCTTGGTTTGAGCTTAGGTCATGATATCAAGGTTTGTGTGGATGACCCATGCCTTGCCCTTCACACTGTCAATACAGGGCTTGATTAGTGTGCTCTTTCTCTTCTCTTTCTGCCCCTACCCTGTTATCTCTCTCTGTCTCAAAACAAAGACATTTTGGGGCACCTGGGTGGCTCAGTCAGTTGAGCAGTGGGCTTCAGCACAGGTCATGATCTCACGGATCGAGGGTTTGAGCCCCGTGTTGGGCTCTGTGCTGACAGCTAGCTCAGAGCCTGGAGCCTGCTTCAGATTCTGTGTCTCCCTCTCTCTCTTACCCTCCATTGCTCACACTGTCTCTGTGTCTCAAAATTAAATAATAAAAACCATGAGAAAATTAAAAAAATTACCTGCCCTTCCCATTTAATGAAAGCATTATATGGCATGAGTGCCTGTAGCTAAGTTTTTTTAAGACAATCATTACTACTAAGATTAGAATTATAACTTCTGCAGAGTCCATGTTCTGGAAAATTGTAAAAGTTATCGATGACAAATCATTTACAAAACACACGCTGCTCTTTCTGCTCCTTGTACCTGTCACTATACATAAAGCTAGAGAAGCAGAGCAGAGATGCCTGCCTGGTGATCAGAAAGAAACGTGAAGTTCTCTCACTCCCTTTCGCAGATACCGGCCATCCTTCAGGGACCACTGCACCTGCTGAGCTGGACTCCAGAACCTTCTCAATCCACATAACACTCCAAGGCATGAATTTACAAACAAGTGACATGGAAACAAACAGACTACATTTTCCCATGAGGTGAGGAAGTTGTGTAATTCCTCCATGACACATGGAAGAGCCAGAATATGCAGAGATAGGATCGAGAATCGTCAGCAGGCTGTATCCTCAGTGCAGAGCCCCATGCAGAATTTAATCTTTCCCAATGCCTCTCTGCCCACTTGTTGTTCTTCTGTCTGAAATTAGTGAAATGGCTACTGAAGAAACATCTTACATTTACTGGATGTGGGACAAAATATTCTAAAAGGGGAAGAATAATATGTCCCCAAAATTGTGTGTGTGTGTGTATGCGTGTGTGCGCGTGTGCATTGATGTATGTAAACTTTTGGAAGCTAGTCATTACTAATGCTCAGAAAGTACTGCTATTGGCTGTCTTGCTTTAACCTGTACAATCTGGATTGCATATAAACCCCACTCATTTCTTACTCTTTGATAATTCTTCCATGGAATCCTACCTGTTTGTTATTTGCTAATATCTTCTTAGAAATGCAGACTCAATTTCCCATTCTACCTCCTGAGTCAGACAAAACCTGATCCGGACATCACTGTTGTGAACTGAGAAATCATATTAGAACTTGATATGTAGAGGGGTGCCTGTACAGGTGGCTCAGTCAGCTAAGTGTTCGACTTTGGTGCAAGTCATGATCTCACAGTTCCTGAGGTCAAGGCCTGTGTCAGAATCTGTGCTACCATCTTGGAGCCTAGAGCCTGCCCTGGATTCTGTGTCTCCTGCCCTCACTGCCTACCCCTCCCTGCTCGTGATCTGTCTTTACCTCTCAAAATATGTAAACATCCAAAAAATAAGAACTACGCAATTGGATAACTACATCTCTAACCCACGAAAACTTTCAAACGAAGAAACAGACACAACCTATACTGCATGATATAAATGCAGTCCTCAGACATCTGTGTGCCTCTGTCGGCACCTTCAGTTGACAGTTTATCTGGCAGGAATAGAGTGTTTACGGCGGTTCTGTGAAACATATGCCACCTTATTATCTCAAAGGAAGAAAAGATGTAAAGTATATAACTGCTAAAAGTGATCATACTGCAGAAAGCAGAATCTCACCTAAGCCAGAACCATTTATCCCACCTTCTTCTTTCATCGGAGGTGCCATTATGAACACTGCCCTGTCCACATGGAAACTGTGGCATTTATTGCAGGGGCTGCTGGCATTCAGGGATATGGCCATAGAATTCCCTCAGGAGGATTGGGGATGCCTGCGCCTCCTTCAGCGGATGTGTACGGGATGTGATGCTAGAGAGCTATGGACACCTCCTCTTCTTGGGTGACGATGACCTCCTGTATCTAAGCTAGCATGAGTTTCCTCCATGGTGTGTGCCGGGTAGAGAATGCACCAGTTGGAATTGTCACTCAAAGGAAACTTGCAATGAATGATGGGGTTGACAAACAACTATCAAAGTTGACAGGGGTAAGTACTTGCTTTAATTCAGGATTACAATGAATATCTGAAAGGGGAGCTTTGTCATCCTATGTAGAGGTGGGTATAAGGCAAGTGCAAGCACATGTATACTGAGGAAAGAAGCTGAAATGCATGTCGTATGTTGTATTAAAGAAGGCTGGGCTCCCCAGGGGGTGGAAATTTTAACATTATACAGAGGTCCTGGTAAGTGTCTGACACTTCATAGTCCATCTCCTAGGTGAAGCTGTCCTGGACCTAAACTGGTCTATGCTGGCCAGGGCTCTTGGAATTTGCATCCAAAATATAAAGTTAACTCAAGAACCCAATGTAATGTTGAGAAAGAAGAGCAAAGCTGTAGACATCACAATTCCAGACTTCAAACTGTATTACAAAACGACTCATCAAGACAGCATGGTTTTGGCAGAAGAGCAGGCCCAGAGATTACTGGAACAGAATAGAGAAACCAGAATTAGACCCACGAATCTATGGCCAACTGCTCTTCGACAAAGCAGTAAAGAATATCCAATGGAACAAAGACAGTCTTTTCAGCAAGTGGCGCTGAGAACACTGGACTGCAGCATGCAGAAGGCTGAACGTGAACTATGTTCTTATACCATATGCACAAATGAATTTTAAATGAATGGGAGATCTAAATGTAAGACAGAAAAGCATCAACATTTTAGATGCCACCACAGGCAGCCACCTCTTTGACCTTGGCTACAGCAACTTCTTACTAGACATGTCTCTGGAGGTAAGGGAAATGAAAACAAAAATGATGATTGGGACCTCATCAAGATTGTAAACGTCTGCTGAGTAAAGAAAACAATCCACAAAGTTAAAAGGCCACCAATGGAATGGACGTAGATATTTGCAAATGATATATGGAATAAAAGATTAGTATCAAAAGCTCTAAAGAAGCTATCAAGTTCAACACCAAAGATACAAATAATCCAGTGAAGAAATGTGCAGAAGATGTGAAGAGACACTTTACCAGAGAAACTTCCAAGATGGCTAACAGACACATTGAAAGATGCTCCACATTGTCCATCATCAGGGAATTACAGATCAAACCCACAATGAGCTACCACCTCACACCTGGTGGCTTAAATGAACAACTCCAGGAACCACAGGTGTTGGCAAGGACATGGATAAAGGGAAACACTTTGACACCGCTGGTGAGAGTGCAAACTGGGGCAGCCCCTCTGGAAAACAGTCTGGAGGATCCTCAACAGATAAAAAATAGTATGACTTCATGACCCACCAATATCTCTACTAAGTATTCACCCAAAGGATACAAAAGTCCTGCTTTGAAGGGGCACCTGCACCCCAATGTTTACAGCAGTTCTATCAAGAATAGTCAAATTTTGGAAAGAGCCCAAATGTACATCAACTGATGAATAGACAAAGAAGATGTGGTATCGATATACAACGGAATGTTATTTGGAGATCACAAAGAATGAAATCCTGCTGATTGCAATAAGCTGAGCTAGTGTGGATTTTACTAGGTGTGATAGGTCAGTAGAGAAGGACAAATATAGGGTTTCACTCATGTGTGGAATTTAAGAAACAAAACAGATGAACACAGGGGAAGGGAAGGAAATATAAAATATAAACAGAGAGGGAGGCAAAGCCTAAGACACTTAATTACAGAGAAAAACTTAGGGTTATTGGAGGGGAGGTGGTGGGGGGATAAGCTAAGAGGGTGTTGGAGATTCAGGAGATGAGCACAAAGTGTCATATGTATGTGATGAATCCCTGGGGCTTAGTCCTGAAAGCAATACTAAAGAGTATGTGGAGGAACTTGAATTTATTTATTTTTGTAAGCTTATTCATCTATTTTGAGATTTAGTGAGCAGGGGAGGGAAAGAGAGACAGAGACAGACCAGAGACAGGAGAAAGAAAGAGAAGGAATACAAGCAGACTCCCTGGTGTCAGCACAGAGTCCAAAGCCAGGCTCAAACTCACAAACCCTGAGATCTTCACTTGAGCTAAAACCAAGACTCAGATGGTTAACCAACTGAACCACGGAGGCACTCCCACTAACTTGAATTTAAAGAAATAAATTAAACACAGAAATACGGTCAAAAATATACCAAAACATATGTATGCACCCCTGAGTATTTATTGCAGCATTATTTATAAAAACGATGAAATGGAACGAATCCAGTGACCATCAATCGATGAATGGAGAAAGCACAAGTGGTATATATACACCATGGACTATTACTCAGCCATAAAAATGGGGGAGTTGTTTTCTGTCCTCATCATTGCCTAAAACTTCATCTTGTAGAACATGTGTGTGAGGCATATGAAGGTGGAGATCCTGTCCTTACATAAGCACAGGAACAGTAATATTTAGTATAAATTAACCGTATATTCGTCTTCTTAGTGTTTTACAACTTTGTGTTCAAGTACTTATATTACAACACCGAATTCCTCTCATTTTGAATTAGAGAAACTACATTTCAATCTCTCATCAGAAGTAAGTTGTTGTGTTTTCTAAAATGATTTTTATTTATTTTTGACAAGTGGTTCTTATGAAAATGTAATCATATTTCGAATACTGCATTGTGACTCTGACTGCCATATTGTATACCATTAACAATTTTAGAATGGGCCACTCACTAGTGTATAGGCTAGTCTACCTTGAAGCAACTGCATTGATTGCACTAGGCTACAATAAAGCAACGATATTGCCCAATCCTCATTATCAAAGCATGAATCCTGATACCTCTCAATAACTAGAAATATGTGGGACCCCTGGGTCGCTGAGGCAGTTAAGTGTCTGACTTCAGTTGAGGTCGTGATCTGTGGTTCAAGGAGAGGAGCCTTGCGTTGGGCTCTGTGCTGAGAGGTCAGAGCCTGGAGTTTGCTTTGCATTTCGTGTCCCCCTCTAACTCTGCCTCCCGCCACTGATAAATAAAGAAACACTAAAAACAAGTCTCTCTCTCTCAAAATAAACAAACTAAAAAAAAAGGTCTCTGTGTCAAAAATGAATATACATTAACATACATAAATAAATATGAATTTCTTTTTCCTGTAAAAACAAAGATAAGGTTTACATTCTTTGAAGAAACAGGAGAGTTCCTGGAGGACTTGCTGGGTACATTTTAAACCTAATTAACATCACGGGGCAGGGGTGCAAATCCAAGGGGTTTTGGTGTTTCCTTTTTAAGAATCTCTCCTGGAAGGATCCTTTTTGTGAGAGTGTGATTCAGATCACTGCTATAGGGGAAAGAAGTAGTGATTTCTAGTTGTTGAGATAAAACCTCGTGATGTTTCATATCTTCAGCTTTAGCGTCCCCTTCGTAAGCTACCATCATCCTTTACTGTCGATGAGGGACAACTCTAATATAGGGTGACATTAAAAGACATAGGCTCCTTCTGAAATTCTATTTCCACTCCTTTTTATGTGTCAGTAATACTTGGAAGTGGAGGGCTTTTCTCAAAGTTTAATCATTACTTTTTAAGTGGGATCCTTTTATAACAAATATCTATTTATTCAGGATTTTGATGGTTACAATTTCTCCTATTCTCATTTGAGAATTCTGTTAATCATGCTTCCATTTGTATGAGAGTGTCCACAATATCCATTCATTTTGTTTTGGGTTTTTATTTCTGTTTAGGTTTGTGGGTAACAGTTTTCAACAGAGTAGATTTTAACAAGGAGTTTAATTCAGATAGGAATCAGCCACAGGTCAGCTGCCAATAAATTACATGTATGTTTGTCTGTTTTAATATGACCCATATATTCTTTGCTCATGATTTCCCTTGCTTGTGTCTATTCATGGCTAGTGTGCTCAGTGGTTGTTTTCTGCTGGCTCTGATGTGTGGGCAATACATCAAGGTTTATGTCAGTGAAATGTGGGGCCAAAGTGAGTGGGTGCCTGCAGGTATACGATGAAGGTTAAATCTGTCACTGCCTAGGAGACCATCAGGGTTGGGCTGGGGTCTTTCTGGCTCAGGACACTCCTTGAGGGTTGAGGGCGTAGTTCCAGGTCCCCTCAGCGACTCTGTCCTCAGGGTCTCCCTCCTGAGCCAGGATACAATCTGGAAGGAACCCAGTGACAAAGATTCAAGTCAAAATGGAGGCAACCAAAGTCTTCTTTCTTGCCTTTAATGTTGTCAGCCCTGAGTGGGAGAAATGGGTCTGTCTAGGGCCACTGGAGCCAAATGCCCGTGAACCCCTGGGTCCTGCTTCCAAAGTAATAACCACCATCTATGTAATAAATATATCCCCCAACTCCCATAATTAACACCTGTGTGTGTGTTTTGTTACCACTTAGCATAGCCTTTCCTAACAAATGACCTTTTTAAAAAAATATGAACATTTTTAAAATAGTTTTTTATTTTTGAGAGAGCGAGAGCGAGCGATCGAGAGGACAGGGCTGGGGGAGAGAAAGAGGGGGACATGGAATCTGAAGCGGACCCCAGTCTCTGAGCTATCAGCATAGAGCCAGACATAGGGACTCAAACCCAGAAACCGTGAGGTCATGATTTGAACCGAAGTCACATTCAACCTACTCCGCCACGCAGGCATCATCCCCCTAGTAAATTTCAAGTGTACAATACACTAGTCTTAACTCTGGTCACCATGCTCTAATATTCAGTCCTACACATTTGCATCAGTAAGCCTTTTACCATTTGATCCCATGTCTGATCATTTCCTTGTCCTTTGCCCCTGTCAACAAACATGCTAGTATTTATCATTTGTTTCTTTAGATTCTACATACATGTGATTTTGATGAGGGACTTGAGGCAGGCTGAGGGGCAAAGCACAGCCTAGCACATGGCCCTCCTTGGACGCTCCAGGCTACCCCCAAAACAGGGAAGGACAAAGAAACAAACGGCATGTAAATCGAGAAGAGTCTGCAGCAACTTACCAGAACAAGGCAATCTCATCATAGCCTAAAGTCCAGGAATGCCCTACTGTCTCAATGTTAATGCTTTGCTGGAGGGAAAAACAGCCTTAACTTGAGAAGACCTATGTCTCCAGTAAGTCTGTAACATGGGAAAGTCTCTCTTGAAACTCTCTCTAGACTCTGCCTTCCTGGACTGCATAAAAGAGTCATCCCCGCCCCCTCCCAACTACCCCAGTGCACATCTTTCTGCCCATGGGACTTGTCTCTGTGCTTTAATAAAATCAGAATCCCTTAAGAAGTCTTTCTTGGTCATTAGTTGTGGACCCCAAAAACCCCGCATCTCCCCAAAATGTCATCAATTACAAACACTATATATTTTTCTTTATGTGGCTCGATTAACGTAACACAATGGCTTCTAGGATTTTTCTGTGGGTGCAAAAGAAAGACTGCCTTCGTTTCTAAGGCATTTATCCCAAGAATAAATTAGATGAGGGACCTCTGTTGGGAAAAGAGCCAATACCAGAGAGGAACCTTTTCTTTCTTTCTCTTTTCTTTTTATTAATAGATTATTGTCAAAGTAGTTTCCATAAAACAGCAAGTGCTCTTCCCCGCAAGTGCCCTCCTCCATTACCACCACCTCTTTTTCCCCTCTCCCTTCCCTTTCAGCCCTCAGTTCGTTTTCAATATACAATAGTCTCTCAAGTTTTGCTTCCTTCTCTCTCCCCAACTCTCTTTCCCTCTTCCCCTCCCCCTGGTCCTCCATTACGTTTCTCCTGTTCTCCTGTTAGACCTATGAGAGCAAACATATAATATCTCTCCTTCCATGCCAGACTTATTTCACTTAGCATGACACCCTCAAGGTCCATCCTCTTTCCTACAAATGGCCAGATTTTGTTCTTACTCATTGCCATGTAATGATCCATTGTATATATATACCACATCTTCTTGAACCATTCATCAGGGGATGGGCATTATGGCTCTTTCCATGTTTTGGCTATTGTTGACAGTTCTGCTATGAACATTGGGGTACATGTGCTCCTATGCATCAGCACTTCTGTATCCTTTGGGTAAATCCCTGGCAGTGCTATTGCTGGGTCATAAGGGAGTTCTATGGATAGTTTTTTGAGGACCCTCCACACTGTTTTCCAGAGTGGCTGCACCAGTTTACATTGCCACCAACAGTGTGGGACTGTGCCCGTCTCTCAACACCATCGCCAGCATCTATGGACTCTTAATTTGTTCATTTTAGCCACTCTGACTGGTGTGAGGTGGTATCTCAGTGTGGTGTTGGTTGTGGTTCTTTGATGATGAGTGATGTTGAGCATCGTTTCATGTGCCTGTAGGCCAACTGGATGTCCTCTTTGGAGAAGTGTCTGTTCATGTTTTCTGCCCATTTCTTCCCTGGGATATTTGTTTTGTGGGTGTGGAGTTTGGTGATTTCCTTGTAGATTTCAGATACTAGCCCTTTATCTGATATGTCATTTGCCACTATCTTTTCCCATTCTGTCGGTTGCCTATTAGTTTTCTTGATTGTTTCCTTTCCCTTGCAGAAGCTTTTTATCTTGATGAGGTCCCAAGAGTTCAGTTTTGCTTTCATTTCCCTTGCCTTTGGGGATGTGTCGAGTAGGAAAATGCTGCCTTGGAGGTCAAGGAGGATGTTTTCCACATTCTCCTCGAGAGTTTTGATGGTTTCCTGTCTCATATTCAGGTCCTTCAGCCATTTTGTGTTGATTTTTCTGTATTGTGTAAGAAAGTGCTCTAGTTTCATTCTTCTGCCTGTGGCTGTCCAGTTCTCCCAGCACCACCTGCTAAAGAGGCAGTCTTTTTTTCCATTGGATACTCTTTTTTGCTTTGTCAAAAATTAATTGGCCGTCCATTTGAAGGCCCAGTTCTGGGTTCTCTATTCTATTTCATTGGTCTATGTGTCTGTTTTTGAGCCAATACCATATTATCTTGATGATGACAGCTTTGTAGTAGAGGCTAAAATCTGGGATTGTGATGCCTCCCGTTTTGGGTTTCTACTTCACTATGACTTTGGCTATTCGGGGGCGTTTGTGGTTCCATACGAATTTGAGGATAGTTTCTTCTAGCTTTTGAGAAGAATGTTGGTGCAATTTTAATGGGGATTGCATTGAATGTGTAGATAGCTTGGGTAGTAATGACATTTTCACAATGTTTATCCTTCCGATCCATGAACAGAGAATGATTTTCCATTTCTTGGTGTCTTCTTCAATCTCTTTCAGAAGATTTCTATAGCTTTCATCATATAGGTCTTTTACATCCTTGGTTAGGTTTACTCCTGGGTACTTTATGGTTTTTCGTTAATTGTGAATGGGTTCAGTTTCTTGATTTCCCTTTCCTCTGTTTCATTTTTGGTGTATAGGCATGCAACTGATTTCTGTACATTGATTTTGTCCCTGCAACTTTAGTGAATTCATTGATCAGTTCTAGAAGGCTTTTGGTGGAGTCTGCTGAGTTTTCCATGTAGGGCATAAAGTCATCTGCGAAAAGGGCAAGTTTCACTTCCTCTTAGCCAATGCTTTTGTTGCCTGATTACTGATGCTAGGACAAGCAGCACTATGTTAAACAGTGTTGGTGAGAGTGGACACCTCTGTCGTGCTCCTGGTCTCGGGGGAAACCTCTCAGTTTTTCCCCATTGAGGATGGTCTTAGTCGTGGGCTTTTCATAAACTGCTTTTATAATGTTTAGATAAGTTTCTTCTATTCCGACTCTCTCAAGGGTTCTTTTTGTAAGAACAGTTCCTGTATTAGGTCAAATGCTTTTTCTGCGTCTATCGACAGGATCATATGTTTTTTATCCTTTCTTTTGTTAATGTCGTGGATCATATTGATGGATTTGTGAATATTGCACCAGCCCTGTCATCCAGGAATGAATCCCACTTCATCATGATGGATAATTTTTTTAATACGCTGTTGAATTCGGTTTGCCAGTATCTTGTTGAGTATGTTTGCATCTGTTTTCATTAAGGATATTGGTCTGGAGTTGTCTTTTTTTGCTGGGTCTCTGCCTGGATTGGGTATCAAGGTAATGCTGGCTTCGTAGAATGAGTTTGGAAGTTTCCCTTCTATTTCTATTTTTTGGAATAGTTTGAGAAGAATGGGTATGAGTTCTGCTTTAAATGTCTGGTAGAATTCCCCTGGGAAGCAATCTGGCCCTGGGCTCTTATTCGTTGGGAGATTTTTGACACCAGATTCCATTTCCTCACTGGTTATTGGTCTATGCATGCTTTCTGCCTCTTCCCGTTTGAATGTTGGCAGTGCATGTGCATTCAGGATTTTGTCCATTTCTTCTGTGTTGTCCAGTTTGTTGGCATATAATTTTTCATAGTAATCTCTGATGATTGCTTGGTTTTCTAAGGATATATAGATACTTTTTCATTCATGATTTTGTGTATCTGGTTGATCTCTCTTTTCTTTCTGAGGAGCCTGGCTAGAGGTTTATTGATTTTGTTTATTTTTTCAAAGAACCAACTCTTGGTTTTTTTGATATGCTCGTCTGTTCTTTTGGATTCTCTATTGTTTATTTCTGCCCTGATCTTGATGATTTCTTTTCATCTGCTGGGCTTGGGGTGCTCTTGCTGCTCCCCTTCTAGTTCCAGTAGGCGCTCTGTTAGACTTTGAATTTACACTTTTTGTAGTTTGTTGAAATAGGCCTGGATTGCAATATACTTTCCTCTTTGGACTGCCTTTGCTATGTCCCAGAGATCTTGGATTGTTGTATTTCCTTTTCATTGGTTTCCATATATGTTTTAATTTCTTCTCTAATTGCCTGATTAGCCCAATCATACTTTAGTATGGCGGTTTTGAACCTCCACGTTTTTGGAGGTATTCCAGACTTTTTCCGGTGGTTAATTTCAAGTTCCTAGTATTTTGATCTGAAAGTGAGCATGGTATGGTCTCTATTCGTTTATACTTATGGAGACCAATGGAATACTTATATAGACCAATATATACTTATATAGACCAATGGAATAGAATAGAGAACCGAGAACTGGGCCCACAAATGGACCGTCAATTAATTTTTGACAAAACAGGATAGAGTATCCAATGGAAAAAAGACTGCCTCTTTGGAAGGTGGTGGTCGGAGAACTGGACAGCCACATGCAGAAGAATGAAACTAGACCACTTTCTTACACCACACACAAAAATCAACTCAAAATGGCTGAAGGACCAGAATGTGACACAAGAAAGCATCAAAACTCCCGAGGAGAATGAAGGAAACAACCTCCTTGACCTCAACCAGTGGCTGGCTTCTGAACCAGGAACTCCTAGGGGGAGGGGAAAATTTCTTTTGGTGCCAGCTGGGATTTGTGCTGCTGCTGCCTGAGGCAAGGTGTGCTGACTGAGGCGAGGTGAGCAGCCTTCTTCTACCCCCCCCCCTTCTTCTACCGCTGGAGCTTTGTTCCAGGCCCTTGGGCCCCCAGCCAGCAGCAGACCCTACAGGTCCGCGACAGGGTAGAGCTCAAGGAGATGGCCCCATCGGTGAGTGTCCTACAGCAGGGAGATGAGCGGGTCCCCCCACCCAGATTCCGGCCTAGGTACCGAAGGCCTTTCCACCCCAGGCTGCCCCAGCATCCTACAACAGAAGGTGGGGATGGTGAGACCAAGCCCAGCCAAGGCCCCATTGATGGGTCCGGCCTGAGCCCCAGCACCATCGGAACCACCCCTATTTCAAGCAGCTGCGGCAGCAGCCCTCTGGACCCTGGTAGCTCACAGCCCCAGAGACTGCAACCCTCATCAACAGTGGGGAGCCCCCCACAACAATGGAATGACTCCAACTTGAAGGACACAGAAAAGCCATTGGTTTATCTGCCAGTTTTTCCAAATACCCTGTACCCCACACAGCAACCTCCCCCCGGCTTCCTGTAATTCATGAGCTCACAACAACGGCTTTCCCCTTTTTCTCGAGACTCAGGAGGGCCAGAGCTACAGCCTTTTGCTTTCCCCACCTCTCCACCCCCAAGCCAGGGTAGTAGGAAGGGACTCAGCCTTCTTGTTGGAGGCCCCACCTCCCTCCCTGGAATCAGGCTGGGAACCAGCCGCCCTTCCCTCCTCCTGGTTGTTTTTCTCCCAGCGCCCAGCCAGGATGGGGATCACTTTGGGGGAGGGATCAGTTTCTTTTGGCGCCACTGGGATTCATGCAGCTGCTGTGCAAGGCGCTGGGAGTTGCCGGAAATGAGCTGTGTGCTCCAGCAGCAAGAGCCAGCGCCCTTCCCACCTCCACCTCCACCAACTCCCTGACGGGATCACGTTGGAGTGCGGTCTAGTTTTTCCCTGTTGGCACCCGGGATTCAGGATTTGCGCAGTCAATGCTGGGGGCGAGATGAACTGTGGAAATGAGGTATGTGCCCCCATTCCTGCAGCCCAGCCGAAGTGAGCGCCCTGGTGCCGGAGAAGGGAACGCCAACTCCCCACCAGGATGGCGTAGGGCTGGAAACTCTTATCTTCCATGTGCCACCCGCGTTTGGGATTTGGGCTACCCAGTAGTTACATACGGAGTGAGAGATTTTTCTCTTAGTGGGGTTAAACATTCTTTCTCTCTTCTCCAGAGACAGTACTATGAGCGTCTTCACAATCTCTGTCTCTTCCCTTTCTCTCTTAGGTCCCAAACACTTGCTCCATGTTGGGCTGGGACTTTCGCTGGCCCGTTTTCCAATCTCCCGAGTTTACACTCACTCACTAAGGCACCTCTGAGATTGTCTTCTTTCTGGAGTCTGTGTTTTCACCTTTTGCTTTTTTTTAATGTTTTTTTTGAGAGACAGTGAGAGACAGCACGAGCAGGGGAGGGTCAGAGACAGAGGGAGATACAGAATCCAGAGCAGGCTCCAGGCTCTGAGCTAGCTGTCAGCACAGAGCCTGACGTGGGGCTTGAACCCACGAACCACGAGATCATGACCTGAGGGGAAGCCGGAGGCTTAACTGACTGAGCCACTCAGGTGCCCCTCTCCTTCTGCTCTTGCAGATGGGAGTAGTATCCTTCTAAGTTCAATAGATGTGGCAGAAGAAGTTTACAGCGCTCCCTTCCTCTCTGCCATCTTGGCTCCTCCCTTGATCCAGAGAGGAACCTTTTAAAAGGAGTTTCCTGCCTGGCATGACAAATATTTCTGTGCCCAACATTTATTCTTTCTTTATTCCTGTAAATGTATTTCCCCCTCTTTGAAATTCTAAATCTCTACACCTCTCCTTAAGTCACGATGGCACCTAAGCATCATTTGCCTGAGGCTCATCTTGTTGATGTGCCTATACATAAGCCTTTTTTCTCTTATGAATCTGTCTTATAATAGGTCGATTACTGGGCCAACCAAAAAATGGAGAACTGATGAAGAAAAATTTTTTCTGTCCTACACATTCATTCCATTGTTGAGAAGTGACCTTGATGCTTCAGAGCCACAGGAACCTGAAGAGAGAGAACGTGGGATAAAGAGGAACAGTAGCTCTCTTGCTACAGACTGAGGGGTCTGAGGCAGGTTAGCGCCTTCAGAACTGCAAGGCCTCGCAGAGGAAGGGGTTGGGGTTTGTAGGGAAATACAGGATCCCCCTGGTTTGGACAGGAATTGTTTGTGCTGCCAGTCCTGCTTATCTGGTTTTTTGGATGGTTCTAGGTACCTCATTAAAGGAAAAAAAAAAAAGACTGAGTTCTATCTGAGATGCTCAGCCTGTGAAGCATCCCACTTCAGCTCAGGTGATGTGAGGACGGGCAATTTGTTTCTGTCTTGCATCTGACTCTCTGCTGTCAGCCTGGAGGCTGCTTTGGAACCTCGGTCCTCCTCTCTCTGATATTCTTCTGCTTTTGTGCCCTCTTCGTATCTTTTCCATGGTGTCAAAATAAGTACACTTAAAAAAAAAAATAAGTGGGGTCGTTGCCTCAAAGAAAAACAAGGTTACTTACGTTAATATCAACCCTTGCAGTATTTAAATGCAGTCGTATAGATTTATGTTCTACTTTGTGATTTTAAGCAATTTCAATTTTAGTCACCATGAAAACCTGTAGGAAGACTATATCATATGTTAACGTGAGAAACCATTCAAGATTTACTAGAATCCCAACAAAACAGAAGAAAACAGGACAGAACACACAGAAAATCACAAAAGAACCTCCTAAATCGAAAGGTAAACACCAAATTTCAGTGAAAATAATGAGCACTTAGGTTAGAATTTTCATGTATTGTCGATGGGAGTTTTAAAATGTACCCTCTGGGGTGCCTGGGTGGCTCCATGGCTTGGGCACCCGAATTTGGCTCAGGTCATGTTCTGGCAGCTCAGGAGCTGGAGCCCCTGTCAGACTCTGTGCTGACAGCTCAGAGGCTGGAGCGTTCTTCAGCTTCTGTGTCTCCCTTTCTTCCCCTCCCCTGCTTATGTACTCTCTCTCTTTCTCACTCTCTCTCTATCTCTCTCTCTCTCTGACAGAAATAATAATTTAAAAACATTTTTAATGTTTTATTTGTTTTTGATACAGAGAGAGACAGAGCATGAGAAGGGGAGGGGCAGAGAGAAAAGGACACCCCGAACCGAAGCAGGCTCCAGGCTCTGAGAAAACTGTCAGCACATAGCCTGATGCGGGGCTCGAACCCACGTATGTGAGATCTGACCTGAGCCGAAGTCGGAGGTTTAACTGACAGAGCCACATAGGCGCCCAATAATTTTTTTAAAAAGACATTCTATATGGAAAACTATTTGCCAGTGACTTAGGAAAATAAAATTTTTTACTGAAGGGCAGCAGTTTGTCACCTCAAATTATGTCTCTTTGCCATAAGGATTATTTTCAACTAACAAAGCAAAAACTCTGAGACTCAGCACAAGTTTCTTTGTAAGAGACATTTGCATGCATGATGCAAGTTCCATGTGGAAGGGTGTCTCCCTCTGTGCAGCAGGAAGAGGGAGAATGTGTGAATCTCCAGAAACTCTGACCAGTGGAGAAGGCATGGATTTTAATCTAAGCAACAACCAGCGGAGCCTCAGTTACTCTGCTAGTTCACCTCCCACAATGCAACCCAGCAGGATCCCTGTTGAGTTTCCAGAAGGATCCTTGCTGCCACCCTCCCCCTCAGATTCCCTCAGGTGAATGGATGGATACAACAGTGTTGTTTTACTGAAGTTCTCCAGGGGACCCTGTGCAGGGTTTTTTTTACCTCAACCCAAGGGATTCCCTTTCTCCCTGCTTCCAAGAAGGAAGAACCAGACCCAAAATGAGCAACAGGCCAAAGTTGATTAGAGTATAAGAGAGAGAGATTGTAGGAAAGCTCTGTGTACAGAGAGGGGGCATTAGAGGGTGAACATCGAGACAGTAGGCAAGGATCTTTGTTTTATGAGGTTCAGGTCTCTCCCACCCTTTTTACCCTCCCCCTTGTTCCTCCCAAGTCCTCCGTTATTCTACCTGTAGGAGTCAGGATTCCACTCCCGATTGTCTCACTTCAAGTGTATGAGGGGTGGTCTAAGGCCAGACAGTTCCTGTGGGACTTAGGTTTTATGATCTACTACTAATTTTTAGTTTCCTCTATAATCACATTTTGAGGGAACCTGAGGGTAGTAGGTGGTGTCTGTCAAATATTTAAGAGGAATCTTACACCTGAGGGAGTTTGCTGTGATCAGACAGTCCCAGCATTGTTCTAAATGCTTTTTCCCCACC
The DNA here is from genome assembly GCA_004023845.1 of Helogale parvula. Taxonomy (NCBI): domain Eukaryota; kingdom Metazoa; phylum Chordata; class Mammalia; order Carnivora; family Herpestidae; genus Helogale; species Helogale parvula. The sequence goes on along the minus strand of PJEM01016652.1, from coordinate 1,938 downwards.
CAGAGACCTCAGGTCCTGATCTTTCCCATTCTGCCTACTGAATCTTCTCCTTTTCTATCATAATTCTAAGTGGGGCCCTGGGACAGGCAGGAAGGTTTCCCATTGATTTATGAGAGTTGAGAGGTGCTGGGGTGACTCAGTCGTTTACCCACCTGACTTTGGCTCAGGTCATCATCCTGAAATTTGTGTGTTTCAGCACCGCATGGGGTGTGTGCTCAAGCTCAGAGCCTGGAGCAGGCTTCAGAATCTGACTGCCTGTCTCTCTGTCCCTCCCCTGCTCATGCGTTGTCTCTGTCTCCCAAAAAAGAAATACATACTATAAAAAAAACAACAACAAACCTATGAGAGTTGAGTGCAGGCATTTCTACAAGGAGAGGTAGCAGGACTACTGTAGACGAGTTGGGGAAGTTGAGGTCCAAGTAGCCACCGTTTTCTGTGCTCAAGCAGAGTTTGTGGGCTCTGTGGGAAGGGAGGGGCCAGAGTCCAGCTCCCACAGGTCCAGGGGTCCCTGAAGGATGGATGGTGTCAGCAAAAAAAAGAGAGATAGCACAAGTTTCTTTGTGACCTCCAGGCAGGCATCTGCTCTGTCTGATTCTCTCGCTTTATTTATAGTGAGAGGTACAAGGAGCAGAAAGAGCAGGGTATGTTAGTAAAAGAATTCTCATAAATAATTTTTTCAACACAATTTTGCAGATTGGGGATTCTCCAGAAGTTACAATTCTAATCGTAGTCATAATGATTGTCAAAAAAAACTAGCTACAAGTACTCCTGTTATTATATGGGAAGGGCTGATATTTTTAAAGCGTACCTTTTCCCCCCATAGGATGCAGGAGAGCAAGATTTACAAAACATTTGGTAGAGCCCTGAGAAAGCAATCTTTAGCCATGAGGCAAACAGCATTCTTTAGTAAAGGTCAGTTTTACATGAGAAAGGGTCAGTAGGCGGTTTATAGCTCTAAGAGAAGGTACCCAGAGAAACAGGATCCCCATGAGACACAATGTCTGCTCTCACTATCCCAAGACGAATGATACATTTTTGACATTTATCACAATAGTGACTTGCACTGACATCCAGGAGTACAAAAAGTCACTTACAGTTAACCTCTTGGCTAGGAGGAAAATTCTAGGTGGCTTGCTTTAGTCACATTAGGGTGTTTCCAGTTCGGTCATATTATCCCTGACCAGGTGCAATCACGCCTCAGGGACAGGGCAGGGGGACAGGCCACTCCTGACACCAATAATCAGCAAAGCAGTCCAAGGGTTGGTGCCCAAGCAGAAATGATAGTTCCAGGAAGGTAAATCGGGGTCGCTGCCTGGCGACGAGACACTTGGCACACTTGCCTTACCCTCCCCAGGAATTTTCACTCAACCCTGAGTCCAAGGTGCCTCCCAACAAGGATGCCCCCCCTCCCTCAAAAGCAGAGAAGCCAATCTCAGAGACGGGTATTCATTAGGTGCTCATAGTTTCTCAATTGTTCCTGACAGGAAGGCTGGGAAGTTGTACCTTCTCTGCATTTAAAAGTCCCGCCTGAAGGCCAGAAGGTTACCAGTGAAGAGACTGCTTTGCTGGCTTTTCAGACAAACATCTCCTACTTGAGCTGGGATTTCTCCCCAAAGATCTTCTGAGAAAGAAACATAGAGGAGAAGATGAAAGAAGAAATGGCCAGTTCTCAGGTAAGCATTGTGCCCCTGACCCGAGGACCTGTTGTCTTTTTCTCCGAAAATTTCACACATGTAGAAATTGTGGTGACCTGGGGGTCTCTGACAGTTGAGCATCGGACTCTCCATTTGAGTTCAGGCCTTGATCCCAGGGGCCTGTGATCCAGCCTTTAGTCGGGATTCCTTCTGGCCTTGGAGCCTCGTGAAGATTCTCATTCTCTTCCTCTGGTTTTCTCCCTCAGTTTGCATTTTTTTCTTTCTCCCTCCCTCTTTCTCTCTT
>PJEM01016651.1:0-24969 GCA_004023845.1 Helogale parvula | reverse complement strand
GACTCTTGTCCCAGGAGGCCACCTGCAGGCTTGGGGTCCCTCCCTTCCCCATGGCCGCCCCTCCTAAGTCTCTGCTGCCAGCTCCCTCTCTTCTCTGCCACGTCGGAGTGGCCCAGGACCCCAGGGCTCAGTGCCTGTCCCTCTACATGGCTCTCGGCTGCCCTTGGTGAGCTTGTGTGGGCTCAGGGCTTTCTGGGCCATGTCCTGGCTGACAGGTCTTTATTTCCAGCAATAATTCGTCCTCAGATCCACAGCCCTATATCGCCTGCCTCCTGAAGTGTGGGGTCACAACCCCCATGGGCCCTGTGAGATGCTGGCCCTGCCCACCTTCTGGCCCCACCCCAGCCCCTCAGCCCATCCCTTCTCTGGACCTTTACTTTTGCCCAAGGAGAATTTTGTTCTCTGGCATCGCCTGTGCCAGCCTGAGGGCTGACTGGGGGAGGCACCAGGAGCAATCTAAGAGATGGGCTCCATGCCCCCCTGTCCCCTCCACCACCCTCTAGTGCTCTTCACCTGCAGGGGCCCCCTGCCTTTGCCACCGGCTGCACCATCAGGGCCTAACATCTGGGGACCCATGAGGCTGACACCCACCTCCTGCCGGTACTTGGTGACATAGAAATAGAGTTCACTGAGCGCACTTAAGATGTTGAAGTCACTGGCATGGAGACGGGACTGCTCCACCAGGTAGGCGTCCATGTCCTGGTCGCTGATGGATGCCATCTTTGCAATGTCCCGGTAGTACCTGTCGGGACCCTGAGTAGGTCACGCAGGCAGGTGCCGCCAAGGCCACCGCCCCAGCTGTGGGCTGGTCTCTGGGAACCTTTCCCCGAAGCTGAGCCAGCCCGGGAGGGTAGGTGGTCGCCTCGGGCCGCCCGGCCCCGCCCCCTCCGGCCCACCTCTCCACCCAGCTCTTGTAGCTGGGGATGTCCTTGGCGTAGAGCAGCTTGTTGGACGGCGAGTCCTTGCCCAGGCGATGTTCGGAGGTGGAGCAGGAGTCCATGAAGGTCTGGGCCACCACCGACAGGCAGGCGTCCGTGATGCTGCTCTTGTGGATGTCGAACACGAACTGTGGGTTCTTGATCACGTTCACCCAGAAGCGCAGGGGCAGGCTGGACGGGGGGCGGGGGGACGAGCACCTGAAGCGCCCTCACATCGCTGCTCCCTTCTAGGGTTCCTGTCTGGCCTGAGCACGTGTCGCACACACTTGCTAGTGTGACATATTTTGGGCCAGTGGCAGACTTAGAGCAGTTAGCCTTTCGTCCTCGCTGCGTCCCGCCCCCGGCCACGGCTACCACACGGGCTTGACCATCTGCTCTGTGCTGGCCCCGCTCCCAGCATCCCACGTAGCCCAGCGGAGCCCGTATCTGGAATCAACCTGACTGCCCTTCTGTGCTCGAAGGGCGACTGAAGCAGGTCCTCTCCCGCCTGGACGGCTGCCCCAGCCCCCATCAGTCACCCACCCCCACGGCCTCCGAGTGCCGGCCAAGCCCCGGGTGTCCTCCCTTCCTCCGTCCCCCTCCGCGTCCTCGGCACAAGGCAGTACCAGTTGCTCTTCCAGGTGTGGCGTACGTCAGGGTCGCTGATCTGGCGCCGGTCAGCCTGCTCGTCCAGGAAGTCGAACATGTACTTGATGGCCAGAGGCAGGGCCGAGCCCCGGTGTGCCGTGCTGAACACAGTCTCAAAGAGGTCATCCACAAACTTCTGCAGCGTGCCCTGCAGGGGCTCAGCAAGAGCACATGCCAGGTCAGGACGGCCCCGCAGCAGGACAGGGGGACCGTGGGCGGGGGGTGCTCAGTGAGGAGCACTGCTTCCCCGCAGGGTCAGTGCCCCAGGCAGGCCCAGCCTCAGTCAGCCCTTGAGAAAGGAGCCCCGGATCTGAAGGCTCCCGGGGCCTCCCCCCAGGACAGGCTGGACCACCCACAGGCCCAAGGCCTAGCTGCAGCCGGCGTGGCTCGGGGCAGGCCCACACCTTGGTGGCCAGGAGTCGAGTCAGGTAGATCTCTGAGACCATCTTGCTGCCGCGGTCCCCCTCGCGGTGGTCGGCATGGTCATGGTTCTTCACCAGGTGCCACAGCTTGGTGCCAGTCTCCTGGTCGGGTGTGATCATGGGCGCCCGAGAACGGAGGCTGTCGGGGCTGCTGGCTGTGCGCAGCAAGCTCTCTGGGGCGGGGGACAGGTGTGCCCCTTAGGCCAGTGGGGCCATGGCAGCCACTGCCACGGCTCTTGCCCCACTCTGTTCCAGGGGCGCGGCACGGCAAGAGGGGAGCCTGCCTGCTCTCACTGGCCCACCCCACCTCCAGGCTCTATGGAACTAGACACCTCCCAAGGACAAGGCCCAGGAAGGCCACCAGATGCACAGTGGCCCCCGGCAGAGGGGGGGTCCCCATGACGGCTGACACAGCCTTGAAGGGCACAAGGCTATCGAAGGCCACCAGCCTGAAGGCACCTACCGTAACGGCTGAGGGAACGGGTGAAGGTGAAGGAGTTGGCCATGTTATAGGCAGACACTTGTCTGGGCACCAGTGCCACCAAGGAACCGTCCGTCACCTGGAAACCACGGGACAGAGGGGGGCAGCGCAGGAGGCTGTGGAGCCAATGGACCTGAGCCACCACCCACCCAGACCCTGCGCCACGCATGTGGGGAGGCGCCCGAGGGTCCCCAAGGAGGGGCTGTGTTGTCGGCACAGGGCCGTGGCCCCCAGGTGGCTCCTAGCCCCTCACCTGGTAGTGGGCCAATGAGTTGACTCTCTTCCAGTCACACTCAATCTTTGTGGTGACATCTTCATCCTGGAGGATGACGCGGGCCATGCGGCCCTGGCGCCATTCTGGAGGCCACAGACAGCCCTTGAGGTCTTGCCCGGGGTCCCCTGGGGCCCAGGCCCACTCCCCTCAGTGGACAGAGCCCGGGCGGGGAGTGTGAATGCTAGTCAGTGTAATGCGGCCACGGGGTGGGGGCCGGGAGGAAGGGGGAGGTCACCTAGATCCATGTCCTCGGCTTTGGGGCGCTGCGAGTACGGGACGCCCTTGTACACAGCGTCCAGCAGCTTGTCTTTGGCTTGGGTGACGCTGTCACAGTTGAGAACCTTCACTGGGACCTGAGCGCTGCCCTCACTCTCTGGGAACACGCAGTGCAGCGTCTGAGAGCGAGAGAAAGCACAGCATGGGCCCCGGGCGAGGCTCGCCGCCACGCCTAAGGCCCCGCCGGCCCGGCCCCCGACGCACCAGCGTCTTGTAGTCGATCTGCTGCCGGATGAGCTTGTCCTCGCTCAGGGAGTAGCGGGCCTCGCCCGTGATGGCGTCGATGGGGCCCTTCTCCATCTGCTGCTTGATGGCGCAGTAGAGCAGGAAGAGCGGCTCCCCGGCACACTCCTGCGGCCGGGGGTGGGTGCACATGTGCCAGCTGCCCGCCCGGCCGCCCGCCGCCTCCCCAGCACCCCAGCCGCCCGCCCGCCCAGCGCACCTTCAGAAACTTGTGCAGCAGAAACGTGAACCAGTTGGTGAGCATCTTCTCCGCCACCGATTCAGTCCTAGGGCAAAAGGGGCTCTGGGCCAGCCGGCAGGCCGCGGGGAGCTCCCTGGCCCCCCAGGCGGTCCAGGCCCGGTGGGGCGGGGGGGGGGGGGGGCGGCGGCGGGCGGGGCCGGGGCCCTGAGGTAGGTACCTGCGCAGTAGCAGCTTCGGGTGGTTCTTACTCTCCAGGTTCTTCTCTATGAGGTCGGCCAGCAGCTGCTTGAGCAGCCCCGTGGCATAATCGAGGCGGCTCTGCAGGGCCACCATGGTGAGCGAGGCCACCGTGCCACGGTCGCGCATGGAGAAGCTGCTCTGGGCCTCCAGCGTGTGGATGAAGGTGAGCAGGAAGGCGCGGCTGTGCAGCAGCTGTCCAAAGAGGCGCAGGGCCTTCTCGATGTTGGGGGGAGTCTGGGGGGGACAGGGAGTCTCAGAGAGTGGGGGTGGCACGTGGCAGGGGAAGAGGGGTGGGCGGCGAGCTGGGGACTCACATCCAGCTCCCTGAGCACTGGATGGGCCTCAATGCCCGGAAAGAGCACGCGCACGGCATAGGTCCGGTAGTCCAGGAACGGGATCTGCACGCCATCCATGTGGCTGGTCAGCTCGTTGATATCTGTCTGCAGCTCAGCGAAGGCTGGGGAGGGCAGGGGGGGAAGAATGAGTGGAGCAGGGCAGGGGAGAGGCTCCCGGCCCACCCACCCTGCCCGCACCCCCGGCCCGGGCACCTTCCTTGCACTCCAGAGCCACGCGGGACTCCAGGTTGTCCATCTGCAGCTGAAGCCGCCTGAGCGTGCGGTCTGCATCCTGAGTCTTGCGCTTATAGGCGACCAGCACAGCGGTGATGGCCAGCACCAGGAGTCCGCCGCCCGCCGCCAGGCCCACCACGGCTGGCAGAGTCAGTGCCCGCTCGGCCGTGATGTGCAGGGTGCCCAGCCAGAACTCCAGGCCACCTACCAGTACCTGCAGGGACAAGCGCACCGTGAGCCGACCCCCATGCCCGCCCCGTGCTCCCCGGGCGGCCTCCCCCACTGCCCACCCACCATGACCGGCTGCCGGCCCGTCTGGCTAGGTGAGTCGCACAGAAGCTGCGTGTCGGAGACGGTGAGTGCACACGGCTGGCCCCCGATCAGCACCGTGTAGTTGAGGCGGGAGCTGCCGGCCGCTACGGGGATCAGATTCTTGCCCTGTGAGTGGAGGGCACGGTCAGCTAGGGCTCCCCACCTCCGCGCCTCACCTGGTCCACTATGCCCGACTTGTACCTTCAACACTACGTGGGAGCCAGGTTTGACATCCAGGACGCCAGAAGGCCCCAGTGGCTCAAAGCTGGGGTCAGGGTAGTAGGTAAAGGAGGACCGGTTGAGGGAGCGGGCGGTCTGCACGTGGTCCAGCAGGAAGCCAAACTCATCAGGATGTTCGCCCTGGGCCTGGGGCTGGGGCTGTCCCAGGAAGATGCCGGGGGCTTTACACAGCATGGCAGTATCATTGATCACCTGGCATGTCTGCGGGGACAAGGGAGGGCAGTGCGGCATGTGAGGCCACAGGTGGCAGGGGCAGGGGCAGGCTGAGGGCAGCGGGCACTCACATTGGTGGTCTCGATGCCTCGGTACTTGGCCCGGACCCGGGGCTCCTGGACGGTCAGTAGGTGGGTTCCACTCACAGTGATGGCGGTGCTTCCGCTGGGGGCAGTGGGGGAGGGGGCCTCAGGCTCCCTCCCCCACTGCCCCCAGCCTAGCCTCTGAGGAGTCATCAAGGCTGCCATGGGAGCCCGGGGCCTCCCCTGCCCCAGGTCACTGGTGAATGCCAGGTGCCGTACTGTTGGGAGGACCCTGCCCCCTCTGCCGATGAGGGTTCATTCTCGGAGGATGTGTAACTTGATGCCCCAGTCACCAAGCAAGGCCCCAGGACAGGAGCTCAGGGACACAGTCCCCGACCCCATCACTGCCGGCCGGGCTCCACATTCTTCCTTTGGTCTTACTTGATGATGCTCCAGGTGGGCTCAAGACGAGTGACCGTGGGGTCCTGGGTGTAGGTGTAGAGGACGCTAGGACTAGAAATGTTGGCGCGGTCGATGGCCAAGGTGATGGGGGCCTGGCTGGGGCCCAGCGCAGACACAGGCGAGATACACACGATTGTCTCCGCGTCTCTCCTATGGTGGCAAGTGGGGCACTGAGGTCGGGCAGCCCAGGACCATGACTCCCCCTGCCCTTGTGGCCCCCTACCCAATGCCCAGGCCAGCATGGACAGGACCCTGCTCACCTCACGAACTGGCACTCGCCATCTCTCACAGTCACTGTGACCCTGCTGCCGGCATCCAGCGAGCTCCCGGAGATGGTGAGCCGTGTGCCCCCAGAAGCCGGGCCCCGGCTGGGACTCACGCGGTGAAATGCTGGCGTCTGTGGGAGAAGTGGCCCTGAGGAGAGGGAGGTGGCGGCCCGGTGTGGGGCTGGGGGCTGGGGGGGGGCGGCCTCAGAAGGACTGGGAAGGGAAGGGTCAGCAGCCCACGCACCACGAAGCTGTAGAGCTGCTCAGACTGTGTGCGGAAGTCAGCGGAACAGTCGCCTACACAGAGCTCGGCGGGCCCGGGTAGCGGGCTGGGCACCAGCGACTCCTCCATCTCACACACAATCCTACGGGGCAGAGAAGGTCAGGGCCAGCGGTCGACAGCCCTGGACCCGAGCATCCGCGTGGCTGCACTCACCTCTCGGCACTGACGTACTCGGACGGGATGGAGTTGCAGCGCACGCCTGCGACCCGCAGGCCCACCTCCCGGTAGCTGAGGCCCAGGTTCTCCCCCACGATGGTGACGCGAGTGCCTCCCTCCTTAGGCCCCATGAGCGGGTGGATCTGTGGAGCAGGACGATAGGCGAGAGGTGAGGCCAGCCTCGCGGGGGCCTGGCACATGGAAGGGGGCCGGCGAGGCTGACCTGGGCGATGCGCGGGTGGCTGCAGCGGGCGCCCTTCTGGCTCGGGTGCATCCAGTTGGTCCTGGGAGCCGGGCAGTGGGCCCGCAGCTGGCACCTGTGCTCTGAGACGCACCAGCCGCAGTTGAAGCGTGGGTCGGCCTTAAGGCAGAGGCCGCAGCTGGGCCGCCGCGCCCAGCACTTGTACAGGAGAGCTGTGGGTACAGGGCACCTCTGGGGGTGGGCACAGGGCACCGGGAGCACCGAGGACACTGATGCGGGGTCCCCCTCGCCCCAGCTCCTGCCCACCGTGGCCCAGGCACATCAGCCCCATGCTGCCCCGCACCTCGGAAGGTGGCAGGCTTGTCAATGGGGAAATCACCATCCCACACCACGGAGAAGTCCAGCTCAGTGTCACCATACTCGTCGCCTTCATAGGAGTACTGGGAGAGAGAGCGCTGCGTCACCCCGGAGCAGAAGGTCCCCGCCACAGCCAGCCTGGGCTTGCAGAGAGGGCCGGGCCCGTGGGGAGCTCACCGATGCATTCTGACACTGCACGCTGCTGCTGTTGAAGCGCACAGCCGGCACCCGCCGCTGCCGCCCCTGCACCCGCACCACGCACTCGTAGCTCTTCTGGCCCGACTGCGGCTGCGGCAGGTTCTTGGCCCGCAGGGTGAGGGGTTGCATGACGCCAACTGGGATCAAGAGGTCCCCACTGGGCAGGATCTCTGGGCAACCCTGAGGGGAGACCACCCATCACCCACACACCCACGGCTGCCGTCTGGGCCCGGCGGGGCCGGCCCCGAACTGAAGCGGCACCAGGAGAGCAGCGAGCGCAAAGGCAAAAAGGCCAGAGGCCAGTCCCCGGGGAGCCCGGCCCCCGCGCGCGCGCGGTACCCGCCTCACCTCAGGGCTGTGGACCCTGCCCTCCTGGAAGGAGCACTCGTGGGGGTGGCTGGTGCACACATGGCGGTACTTACACCAGTGGCAGGGGTAAGGGCTGCCGACGCAGGACATGCACCTGGGGGGAGAGGCTTCGCAAATAACGCAGAACACCAGGCCCGGCTCTTACACTCGCCCACAGGGCCCGCGGGAAGCCCAAGGGAGGAGGTGCTGGGCCCACCTGAGCCCCCCACCCGGCACAACACGGCAGGGGAGCGAGGGGCATGGGCACAGAGGTCGGAGACAGCAGTACTCACGACTGGAGCACGCTGCAGTTGTAGAAGACGAAGTCGACCCCGGCGAACCTGACGCCCGTCTCCTTGGACAGCAGCTGCAGCCGCACGGTGCGCGTGGCCCCTGCGGCGAGCCCAGGGGTGGCTGTGAGCAGTCACGGGATGCAGGGTGCCCCCATCCCGGAAAGACCCGGCCCACTGACCGTGCCCCCTGGTGAGAGCCCGCAGCTCCCGGAGGGAGGGGGACGGGCACTGCAGCTCCCCGGAGGGCAGCAGGATGGCCTCACTCTCCGCCACGTCCTCAAAGGTACAGCTCACACCGACGCTGAGGTCTGGCACGTTGCGCATGGCCACGGTCAGCTGGGGGAGGCAGAGGAGTCAGAGCAGGAGGATTCCCCCCTACTCCCCTGCCAACACACGGGCACACGGGCCTGCACCCCTGCACCCATCACGGCACTCACCTGCACCCCAGGTGATGTCACCGAAACGTTGTTGGGCCGGACCTGCACCTGGACACACTTGCTCAGTTCTTCAGCGAAGCCGTGGGGGGCGGAGCCACCAGGACAGGCACCTTCGCGGCAGCATCTGTGTGGGGTGCAGGGGGGGTACAGGGCACACGTCTGTCCACAGCCCGGCCCACAGTGCCAAGCAACAGCATGCTTTGGCCTCATCCCCTGGGCTCCTGAGCTGTCACTCGGGATGGAGACTCTGCTCATTAGTGGAATGAAGTAGGAAAGAATGGGGGCAGGGGCCACAAGGGCACAACTGGGAGGAAGAGGCATGAGGGCGAGGGCAGGCTCTGTTTTCCCCAGTCAGCAGGCGTCGCCAGCTCCTCCCAGGAGCCGGGCCCCATGCGGACCTGTCCTCCCCACCCGGCCCCACGGCCCTCACCTGTGCCACAGCACGCACCAGCCACAGTGCGGGTCCCCTGAGCCGAGGCAAGCCGCGCAGCTCCCGTACTGCTCGCACGTCTCCACCGGGAGCTGGCTCACCTGGGGACGGCAGCGTCAGCACCCGCCCTGCCCCCAGCCCGCCGCCTGCCGCCGCCGCCCTCCATGGGCCCACCTGCTTCTCACTCAGGAGGTAGATGTGCCGGTGGTCGGGGCTGAAAAGCAGGTCTCGGAGGATGGGGCTGCCATCCACCACGGGCACCGTCTCGTACAGGTGGGCATGCTGGGAGCCATCCACCCGGACCTGGGCCGCAAGACAAGCCGGCCTGATGCCACAGGGTGCCACACACACCCAGAACATCCACTTGTCAAGCCAGGGGCTTTCTGGATCGTGGCCACGCTGAAGCCAGGGCCTAGCGGGGGGGTTCAGCACTCGAGCTGCCTGCCACCAGGATTGCCACAGGCAGGGGAGGGGCTCTCCGGGGTCTGACACTGGCCCGGAGGCAGCCTGTGGTGACAGTTACACGAGCCTGCAAACTTACTGAAGCATGGAACATATGCCTTAGGCGGGAAAAGCATGTGCTTTGCAGGTAATGCTTCCGGGGTTAGATATGCAAACAAGGGCCCAGGAAGGGAGCACACCAAGCCCCCAAGAAGTCACTGGCTCCCTTTACAGCGTCTCCTCTTTTCACACTAACCATCCCAGAACAGAAGCAGCCCCGGTGCCCGCCCATGAGGGGACAAGAGGGCAAAGGGCGTTACATTCACGTTTCTTCCTCATTTGTTCAACTGACGACCCAGCGATGACGGCTCTTCCAGAGCCCCTGCTCCCCCAGCAGGGAGGCCCCGACATGGGTCTGGTCTGTGTCACAGAAAGCCAGCAAATCAGGCCGCAGCGGGCACTGGGGTTGGAGAGGGCGGGTGGCCAAGGAGCCTCCCGTCGAGCATGGCCGGGTTCCTGGGGCCCAGCCCGGAAAGGTCCCCGTCCCCCAGGGGCCACGCCCGATGCAGGGCCTCATAGAGCAAGCGCTCACCCCAGCCCTTGCCCTACCTTCTTCAGACTGCCAGAACGAGTGCCGATGAAGACCACGGAGTGCCGGCGGTAGGTGTAGGCGGCCACGCTGGCCATGCCGTCGCTGCTGTCAGCCAGCAGGGGCAACCCCTCGATCACATGCAGGCCACCCAGAGGCTGGTTCAACACCAGCCCACAGAAGTTTCCATTTATCTGCATGGGCTGGGGGAACAGGACAGGTGCAGTGAGAATCAGAGCTTTGGGGCACCAGCTGGACAGAGGGTAGTAGACCCCATATTCCAGATCTGGAACTGCCACCCGCACCGGCCAAGACCAGCGGGTTGCCCTGGGACCCCACAGGAAGTCAGCGGCTCAAGAGGAAGAGCACAAAGCTGGGAGAGGAGGGCGAGGCAGCAGGTGGCCCCAGGCACACCTCTGAGGCCTGCGGGACGGGGCTGCCGAGGAGGAGGAGGAGGAGGAGCAGCGCGAAGTGCCCGGCTGGCACGGGTGCAGGAGGGAAAGCGCAGCTCGTGAACAGAGAGCACCCGTCAGCAGTGAGAAGGCGGTGAGGGAAGACAGAGGAGCAGCACAGGGAGGGAGAAAACGAGGGCGAGAATCCCTGACAGTGAGAAACAGCGTTCCGGGGCTGGGGTGCTGCTCCCATGCCGGCACCGGGCCGGGGCCCCGCAACCTGGGCACGAGTGACAGCTCACAGTGTTGATGCAGGGCAGCTCCTTGTTCAGCAGCCAGGGCAGAGCCAGCGTGCCCTCTCCCCGATAGCAGGACTGGATGCGGCGCCGGATGTGGGCATTGATATTGCTGAGGGTGAAGAGGCAAAGCACGGTCTGCCGCGGCGGGCTGGCGCGGTTCTTCTGGCCCTGGGAGAAGACGGTGAAGAGGACGTCCTCGTCAGGCGGCACGCCCAGGGCCTGGGCCAGCAGCAGGCCGGGCTTGGCCAGGTGGGCGCTCTGCACCAGGCGGTATTCCACGCCTCGCCAGGAGCAGCCGATGGGGAACTCCACATACGAGTAGAACTCCGAGTCCCCCGCACACATGCGCACGATCTTGGACGTGAAGAATTTCTCGCCCGCCGTGTCGAGCAGTGTCTGCTGGGTGTCCAGCTGCAGCGTCAGGAAGTACACGAAGGAGGCGCTCACGAAGCCATAGATGTAGTAGATGTCAAAGGCGGGGTACAAGGACAGCGTGTCGGAGGGGATCTTGATCTGCGATGAGACGAACTCATCCTGGTACACCTGGGGAGGAGGTGCAGGAGAGAGCGTGGGACGGGGCCCGGGTCTGCGCCACCCTCCCAGCCTCTGGTCTCTCGGCCCCCATAACCCCACTCCGGCCCTGCTCGCATGACACGGTCACCCCTGGGGTCTCCCTCGTGATCCCACCCTGCCCGCAGAGTCACCAGGAGCGCAGCCCGGAAAGGCTGCCAAACAGCCCCATCATGAGCCCCGGCCTGGCCTCCTGGCCTCCTCAGCCAGCATCCTCCTGAATCAGGGCCCTTCCAGTGGCAGAGCCAGGACAGGGTGAAGGAAGGAAGGACACGAGAGGGGTAAGAAGAGGCACCAGGGGAGGAGGGTCCGGCAGCCAGCCGGACGACGTGAACAGGTAAGAAAAGGACGCCTTCTCACTCACCAGACTGAACATGTCGGCCCCGTCCTCGTCGCTGATGAGCTTGCGCGAGCTGAGGGTGGGGAAGTACTCAGACTTGCCGTCCACAGCCGTGCCCACGAACAGCTTGCTGGGCCCGCGAGCCTGCTCCACGATCACGCCGGCCATGGAGTCAGGCTCCTGGGCCCCCGACAGGTAGTGCTCCTTGCGGTGGTGTGGCTCGCCCAGCTTGAAGAGGTCGTCCAGGCGCAGGAACTGGCAGATGCCCTGCCAGATGCTGCCGCAGGCCACCAGGCGGCGGGCCGCGTAGTCTATGAGCAGCAGCTTGTTCACGTTGTTGACAGGTGCCAGGCGGTGGGCGCACACTCGCATGCTGGGAGGTGGGTAGCAGCGAGCATTGTCCTCAACAGGCCCCGTGACGTGCGCCCGCAGCTCCGTCAGGTTGGGGGCCAGCTTGAAGATGCGGTTCACCGCACCCACAAACACCTCCCCGGTCACCCGGTGCACAGCCAGGTGGGTGAGCGTGGTGTCTGTCACCGAGAAGGTAGGGAAGGGCCTGCCGCTGCCCAGGGCCCTCCCCACGGCAAGGAGGGCTAGCAGGAGGAGGCAGACAGCACGCATGGCCAGCAGCTGCACCCAAGGACGGGCCTGGGGAGAAAAAGCAAGTGCCAATCAGAGGCCCTGGCCCAAGCTGCCTGCCCTCCTCCTGCCCCATTGGCCTAGGGGGCCCCCAGCGGACGGAGCACCATGCCACAGAGGATGGAGGCCACTCATCCACCAGCAGACCAGAGTCCCAGATGGTGACCATGGCTGAGAGACAAGCAGGGCCTCCACCAGGGCGCACGAGGGAGCTGCGAGCACAGGCAGGCGTGAGGGCCATCGATCATCTCCCACCCCCCATCCCCCGCTGGAAAGGAGCCAGGAGGCCTCCCCTCAACCGGGCCACACCCAAGGGGGCAGCAGAGCCAGATGCTGAAAAAGGCAGGGCGGGAGGCCCTTCTGGAATGAGTCCCCAAACACCAGGTCCTGGAGCTGAGGGTGGCCAGCCACATGCAAGAGCCACTGCAGGAAAGTCCCAGGCCACAGAGATGCCCCACGTCCAAGTGGGGGGAAGGGGAAGGGCAGAGAATTAATAATCAAAGTGTGGGAGGTGGGGACACCATTCCAGAGTGCCACTGCCACCAGGAGACCCATGTTGGAGGTCTGAGGCATTAAGGTCTGAGACGACTCGGTGCCATGACAGCCGGAATCCTGACCCCAGCCACCTCCTGGCCCCGAGGGCCGCCCCCAGCTGGCTGTCCAGGAGCCTGCTGTCTGGTCTACCCACTGCAACACAAAGCCGAGTTGCGCCTGCCCCCACGGCCACGCAGGGACACACTAAGTCAGGCTCTGCTCAGGCACAGCCAGACAGATGGCCCAGGAAGCCCTGTGCAGCTCTCCCTCCAAATCCAGAGGTTAGCTGGGGAAGGGGAGGTATAGGGGGACCCAAGGGGCACTACAAAAAGGAAGCAATGTCCCTAAATACAGCAAGTCCTTCGCGAGATGGGGCAGGGGGCCAGGTCTTCACCCCCAGGCCACACCCAGCTTGCTGGCCAGCTCTAGGCAGCAAAGACAGCAGAGCAGTGTCGTGGCATCCAGTGGGGCAGGGCTCAAAGCTACCCTCTCTGTGCCCAAGCCCCAAGGGAGACACAAGGTACCCAGCTTGGGGGGTGCAGGGAACCAAACTAAGACAGCACAGAAGATAGAAAGGAAAAAATGCATTTGGTAGAACAAGGAATAGGCCCTGCTTGAAACTGCAGAGTTTCTGCTCAGACTGATCATCTCTCTGGGGCTCTTTTGTCAGGTCTGCATTCTGGACCCCTAACGCAACAGCCAGAGAAGAAAGGGAGGTGCAACAGAAGCGCGGGGGGGGGGGGGGTTTGCCATATCCCACCCTCACCTCCTCAACAACCGGCAGGAATGCAAGCCTACCAATGGAGACTGGAGACGGGGACAGGGGACAGGGGACAGGTCGGGAGGGAGACCTGGAGAAGGAGGATGTGCAACCCAACCTCCACCTGTAAGTGGGAGCCTCGCGCATCACAGGCACACCCAGCTGCTGCTACGGCTACAGCCCCGCCAGCCCGGCGCCCGAGGAAAGAGACAGCCCTACACAGCGACGCGGCTCCAGAGCCCCGCTTCCCGATGCCCCCCACCGTGCTGCTGGCCTGGCTTGCCCAGCCCCCACCGGGGGCACTCTTCGGCAGACCCACGACGACCCCAGTGGATGGAGGCGCCGCGGCAGTCCTTGGAGGGGCCGCTCCTCAGCCACAAAGGGTCCACATAGGGCAGAGGAGCTGGGCTCAGACTGGCCGACCTTGCTGGCTCTGGGCACGAAGGATCACTCAGGCCAGCGTTCAAGATGCAAGAGCCAGAGGTAGGGCCCGACCCCCTCGAGGCCGAACCCAACCTCCGAGCTGCTCGAATCCCGGGCCGCCGAGCAGGCAGGTTGTCCCCGCACGGGCGGCGGGGTATGGAGGCTACCTACCTACCTGTCCCTCAGCTGCCGCTGGCTCCGGGTGGCCGCCTGCCAGCCACGTGGACGCGCCCCCGAGCCCCACACCGGCCCCACTCGCGCGTCCGCGCCGCCGCGCCTCGCGCGCGCCCCCGCTACCGCCCACACACTGGGGCAGGCCCGAGGCCGCCGAGGCCTTTTAAATCCGGACCGTACCACCGCGCCGGGTGGGGGCGCCCAGGGAGAGCCGGGCGGCTGGGCGCGCGGGCGGGGGCCGCTCCTACCCCGGGGCCGGGGGGAGCCCAGCGTGCAGCCGGGGACCCCAGGAGCCTCCCGGGTGTCCTGCAGCGAGCCGGCCCCCCTCGCACAATGGCCGCGTCCGCGGCGCGCGCCTCTCCCCGTACTCCCCGCCCACCGCCTCAAGCAACCCTGGGACCCGCGCGCGCCCGCGCCACACCCCCTCGGGCCCGGCGCGGCGCTGCGCCGGCGCGCACAGACCCCGCCCCGGCCGGGCACTCCGGGGCGCGTCCTTGGCCACCTGCTGCCTGGTCCGTCGAAGGCCTTGTGTCGCCCTGCCGGGCGCTTACCAGCCAGACGTCCGCGCGGTCCTTGCTCGGGACACCCTCCCCCTCAGGGTCCATAACCCGGAGGGCCCGCAGCTAATACCGTGCGAGTGTCCAGCTCCAGGACTGGAGGCTGTCAGCCATTTACACCCGGCCCCTTACCCAGCCCGCCGCCCCGGCCCTGAATCTGGAGGTTTCATTCCCTTGCTTTCTTTTTCCTTTTATTTTTAAACAGGTTTATTGAGACAGAATGCTCCTATCACAAAAATCATTCATTTAAGGTGTAACAGTCAATTACTTGTAGCATATTCACAAGGTTGTGCAACCACCCCATCAAATTCTAGGACATTTCATCACCCCCAAAGGAAACTCCCAAACTCATAAGTAGTCCCCCTACCCAGTCCCCTCCTCCTCCAGCCAGCGACCACTGATCTACTTTCTGACTATGGATTTGCCTGTTCCGGACATTTCATATGAATGGACTCATACAATATGCATGTGTCTGGGTCCTTTCACTTTACCATAATGTTTTCAACGTTCATCCATGTTGTAGCATGGATCAGGACTTTGTCTCCTTTTAGGGCTAAATAATATTCCATTAGATGGATATATCACATTTATTCATTCATCAATCGGTGGGCATCTGGGCCGTTTCTATCTTTTGGCTATTGTGAGTAATGCTGTTAAGAACATCCATGCACAAGGTTTTTGTGTGAACACATTTTCATTTCCTCTCCACCTAGGACTGGGATTTCTGGGTCACATGATAACTCTATTTTTAACATTTTGAGAAAAACGGCCAAAGAGCTTTCCAAAGTAGCTGCACCATTTTACATTCCCATCAGCAGTGTATGAGGGTTCCAATTTCTCCACATTCTGACAAACCCTTATTATCTGATTATTTGTGTCTAGCCATCCCAGTGGGTGTGAAATGATATCTTGTTTTGATTTGTATTTCCCTGATGACTAATGATGTTGATCATCTTTTCATGAGTTTCTGGGCCATTCATATGTCTTCTGTGATATACAAAGCAATCTGAAACATCTCTTTAAGATCTTTGCCCATTTTTTAATTGGGTTTTTGCTTTGTTGTTGTCAAGTTGTAGAAATTCTTTATATATTCTGGATATCAATCCCTTATATATGATTCACAAATATTTTCTTTCATTCTGTGGGTTTTCTTTTCACTTTCTTGATAGTGTCCTCGGATGCACAAAAGTTTTAGATTTTGATGACAACCAGCATATCCTTCCTTTGCTGCTTGTACTTTGTGATTCTATCCAAGGAACTGTTCCTTAATCCAAAGTCACAAAGATTCACCCTATACTTTGTTCTAAGGGTTTTATAGTTTTTGCCCTTAAGTTTAGGTCTCTGATTCATTTTGGGTTAGTTTTTATATGCATGTGAGGTTGCAGTCCAACTGCATTTCCTTCCACGTGACTGCTATTCAGCTGCTCCAGTGCCATTTGTTGAAGAAGCTATTCTTTCCCCCATTGAGTGGTCTTGGCGCCCTCCTCAAAAATCAATATGACTCTTTCAATTCTGTTCCATTGATCTATATTTCTATCTTTATGCCAACATCACAGTCTTGATCACTG
Organism: Helogale parvula; assembly: GCA_004023845.1. Taxonomy (NCBI): domain Eukaryota; kingdom Metazoa; phylum Chordata; class Mammalia; order Carnivora; family Herpestidae; genus Helogale; species Helogale parvula. The sequence continues at coordinate 9,212 of PJEM01016651.1, read as the reverse complement.
TAGTTTTGTAGTAAGTTTTGAAAGTGGGAATTCTGAGTCCTCCGAATTTGTTCTTCTCCAAGAGTGTTTTGCCTATTCAAGGCAAAATGCAAGGGCATTTCCTTATGATTTTAAGATAAGCTTCTCAGTTTCTGCAAAAAATTAAAAAGCCAACGGGAGTTCAATAGAGATGAAATGGAATCTGTAGGTCAATTTGGGAGGTGTTGCCATCTTAATAAGATTGAACATGGGATGTTGGGGGCACCTGGGTGGCTCGGTCGATTGAATGCCCGACTTTGGCTCAGGTCATGATCTCACGGTTTGTGGGTTTGAGCCCCGCGTCGGCCTCTGTGCTGACAGCTCAGAGCCGAAACCTGCTTCAGATTCTGTGTCTCCCTCTCTCTCTGCCCCTTCCCTGCTCACGCTCTGTCTCTGTCTCTCTCTGTCTCTCTCTCTCTCTCTCAAAATAAATAAACCTTTAAAAAATCCATAAATATGGGATGTTGATTAATTTTATATTTATTTACTTCAGTTGCCTAGACTATGGTTCCCAGTCATTTAACTCATGAAACACTCATCTAGGTATTGCTGTGAAGGTATTTTGTGTATGTGGTCAACCTCTACAGTTGATCAACCTTAAGTAAAGATGGCTTTCCATAATTTGTGTGGGGCTCATCCACTCAATTGAAAGCCTTAAAAGCAAAAATTAAGGTTTCCTGGAGAAGTAGAAGCTGTGCCTCAAGATTGTAACATGGAACCCCTGCCTGCGTCTCCAGCCCCCCAACTGCATGAGCTAATTCCTCAGAACAAATCATCTGTGTGTGTGTCCTATGACGTTTCTCTGGAGAACTCTGAACAGATGCTTTCTGTTTACTTAGGTCCTCTTTAATACTTTTGATGATATTTTGTAGTTTTCAGTGTACAAGCCTTGTACTTCTTTTGTTAAATTTATTCCTAAGTGTTTTATTCTTTCTGATGCTATTTGTAAATGGAATTATTTTCTCAGTTTCAGTTTGGCGTGTTTATTGCTGGGTATATACAAATACAATTGACTTTTGCAATGATCTTTGGTCCTGAAGCCTTGCTGACCTCGTTCATCACCTCTAATACATTGTTAGGGGATCTCTTAGGCTTTTGCATATGCAGGACTATGTCATCTGAAAATATAGTTTGACTTCTTCCTTTCTAATCCTGATGCCTTTTATTTTATTTTGTTGCCTAATTGTCCTGGCTAGACCCTCCCGCCGAATGTTGCCTCGAAGTGGTTGCTTTCCTTCTAATTTTATAATTTGCGATTGTTTTGGACTTACGGAAAAGTTCTAAGAACAGCACAGAGAGCTCCATGTGCCCGCAACGCAGGCTGGCCCGCAGTTCGTGCTCCGCCACATGTGCTTTCTCACTCCTCCCTCCTTCACCCCCACCTCTCTCTTATGTGTGCATGTATCTGTGTTGTAGAAAACATTTATTTTGTGTAAAACTGATCTTTTTCTGAACTATTTCAAAGTCCCGTGCATGTACCTTGCCCCTCTCGCACGTGACCACAGTATAGTTGCGGTGGATCTCTAGCCACCGCACGCGGGTCAGCATCCGAAATGTCTGTGCTGCCTGTTCCGATGCAGGGTCCAGCCCAGGACGGCACACTGCACTTGGTCGTCACTCTTCTTCAGCCCCCCCTTCATTTGGAACATTCCTCTGCTTGCCTTGGCCTATCGTGACACGGACGCTTGAGGACTGCAGGCCAGGGATCCGGTAGAATGGCCTTCAGTTTGGGTGTGTCTGATGTTTTTCTCATGGTCAGATCCAGGCCGCGTGGGGTTGGGACAACCACGCTCTCTCCCTGTGAGGCTGGGCCCTCTCTCTGCGCCTCTTCGCTTTGTCCCCTCACGGTGATGTTCACTGTCAGCACTCGGTGAAGCCGGTGGCCTGCCAGTTTCTCCACTGGATGGTTACAATGTTTCCCTTTGTAATTAAAAACTAGTTTGTAGGTGGGCCCCGACTGGCTCAGTTGGTGGAACATGAGACTCTTGGTCTTGGGGTTGTGAGTTCGAGCCCCACATTGGGTGTAGAGCGTACTTAACAAAAACAAAAGTCGTTTGTAGGAAGGTACTTTGAAACCAGGTAAATATTCTGTTCCTCATCAAAATGTCACCCAATCATTGATAATCTTTGCCTGCATCGCTGATGACTCTGACGGCCTTGACCCTCCTCCATCCTCCGTGACCCTCCTCCATCTATTCGATGGCATTCTGCCATCAGGAAGAGCTCCTCTGTTTATCTAGGATGTTCGTTATCAGTATGGGCTCGTGGATCGTGATTTTATTCAATGGACTATGACCCATTATTGTTCATTATTCATTTTGATGCTCAAATTGTGTCAGATTTGGCCACTTCACGCTGACTCCTCGGCCCTCTGACATGTCCCCATCATTCTTTAAACACTTTTTAATGTTTATTTTTGAGAGAGAGACAGAGAAAGACAGAGCACGAGTGGGGGAGGGGCAGAGAAAGAGGGAGACACAGAATCCGAAGCAGCTCCAGGCTCCTAGCTGTCAGCGCAGAGCCCGAAGCCGGTGAGGCCAGAATCCACAAACAGTGAGATCTTGACCTGAGCCGAAGACAGACACTTAACTGACTGAGCCCCCCAGGCGCCCCTCTCCATCATTCTTTAAGTACTTTACTTCCGCATGCTTCTTGTACTTTGCTCACCCCAATCCAGGAATCGGCCATTCTTCCAAGGAGCCCTGGTTTCTTTAAGGAGAAAAATATTTAGAAACCAAGAACTGGGGGCGAGGTGTGCTCATTGCTACTGGGGTCTCATGCTCTTAAGCACTTTCAGTGGGCAGAGTCGGATGTCTGCCCCGATATACATGATAGATAGATAGATAGACAGATAGATAGACAGATAGATGGATAGATTTCATACATAAATCCAGAGGACATACCACTGATACCTCCCCTTCCAGTTCCACAATAAAAGTCCGTAGCCTTTCCCCAGTCTATACTCATATCTCCCTTCTCCAGCAGTAGGAGACAGAGACCTAGCTCCCAACACCGGCAATATGTTGGCTCATTTGCTTGGTCCTCCAGGACTGAGACAGCACCCGTACCCCCACGACAAAGGAACCTGCTGCATGGGAGTTGGGATTTATTTGCAGGATTTTGTTGTTTGTGTCTTATTTATTTTTTTTAATTTTTTTAAACATTTTTAAAATTTATTTTTGCGAAACACAGAGAGAGACAGAGCATGAGCAGGGGAGGGGCAGAGAGAGAGGGAGACACAGAATCTGAAACAGGCTCCAGGCTTTGAGCTGTCAGCTCAGAGCCCGATGCAGGGCTCGAACCCACGAACCGTGAGATCATGACCTGAGCCGAAGCCGAACGCTTAACCGACTGAGCCACCCAGGCGCCCCTGTTGTTTGTTTGTGTCTTATGTGTTAACACTGAGGATGCCAAGTAAGCGTGCTGTATTTAAACACTGCTTGGAAAGTGTTTTTTACATCTCTCTTTAATATGGTTATGTCATTCATTCGAAATACTCTTGGGATACTATCTGTTTGTATTCAATGTTGGCTCTTCCCCCCATTCTGTTGTTTTTTACTCTTCTAGTATATAAAGCAGCAACAGGTGTGAAGACGTCAAAACTGCACAGAAAAAATCCCACGACCACGTCACCCTCCTCCTTTAGGTAACCAAGATCTGTCTCGTTAAAAAACGTTAAAAAAAAAAAAATAGAGAGCAAAAATGTGCATTTTTATAAAGTCCATTTTTTTAAATTTTTTTAAACATTTTAAATTTATTTTTGAGAGACAGAGACAGCGCGAGCAAGGGAGGGTCAGCGAGAGAAGGAGATACAGAATCCGAAGACAGGCTCCAGGCTCTGAGCTAGCTGTCAGCACAGAGCCCAATGCGGGGCTTGAACCCACGAACTGAGAGATCATGACCTGAGCCGAAGCCAGACGCTTAACCGACTGAGCCACCCAGGCGCCCCTGAAGTCCATTTAAAAAAAATTTTTTTTAATGTTTTATTTTATTTTTGATACAGAGAGAGAGACAGAACATGAGAGGGGGAGGGGCAGAGAGAGAGGTAGACACAGAATCTGAAGACAGGCTCCAGGCCCTGAGCTAGCTGTCAGCACAGAGCCTGACGCGGGGCTCGAAACCATGAACGTGAGATCTGACCTGAGCCGAAGTCGGACGCTTAACCGACTGAGCCACCCAGGCGCCCCTGAAGTCCATGTTTAATGTTTATTTATTTTTGAGAGACAGAGACAGCGTGAACAGGGAAGGGTCAGAGAGAGAGAGGGAGACACAAAATCTGAAGCAGGCTCCAGGCTCTGTCAGCATAGAGCTCGACCTCAGGCTCAGGCTCAGGTATGGCGAGATCATAACCTGAGCCGAAGTCAGCCACTTAACTGACTGAGCCACTCAGGCGCCCTGAAGTCCAATTTATCAATTTTTCCTTTTGTGATTAATGTCTTCTGTATCCTGCTCAAGGTCACAAAGATTTTCTCCGTGTTTTATTTAGGTGTTTTTTCAGTTTGGGCTCTTACTTTTTGGCCTATAATCCATGTCCAGTTCATTTCTCTGTATGGTCTAAACAAGGTGAGTGTCCTAGGGCCTCCATAAAAAAATGCCACATACCGAGGGATTTAAAAGAAGACACTTTAGGGGCGCCTAGGTAGCTCAGTCGGTGAGCTTCCGGCTTTGGCTCCGCTCATGATCTCGCAGTTCATGGGTTCAAGCCCCGTGTCAGGCTCTGTGCTGACAGCTAGCTCAGAGCCTGGAGCCTGTCTTCTGATTCTGTATCTCCCTCTCTCTCTCTGGCCCTCTCCTGCTCATGCTGTCTCTCTCTCTCTCTCAAAATTAAATAAAACATTTAAAAATTAAAAAAAAATAAAATAAAACAAGAGACTTTCTCCCCCCCCCCCCAGTTCTGGAGGCCAGAGGTGGGAAAGCAGGGTGGAGCTCCCTCCCAAGGCTCTAGGGGGCGGGTCCATCCTACTGTCTTCCAGCTTCTGGTGTTGCCGCCAGTCCACGGCCTTCCTTGGGCAGGAGACACATCGCTGCAATCTCTGTTGTCACATGGCTTTCTCCCTGCATTTGTCTGTCTGTCTCCTCTCTTCTTAGGATCCCAATCACATTGGATTACGGCCCATTCACTAACACAACCTCATCTTACCTTGATTACACATTTAAAATCCTTGCCTCCAAATCAGGTCACATTCAAGGGTCCGGGGGAGTACTGCAACATTTCTAAGGGACACAATTCAACCCATGGCATCAGGGCTAAAGTTCACTTTTTCCATACAGGTGTCTGACTGCTCCAGCATTCTTTCTTTCTTGCTTGCTTGCTTGCTTTTTACATATTTACTTATTTTTGAGAGAGAGAGAGTACAACTTGGGAAAGGGGCCAAGAGAGAGAGGCACAGAGGATCCGAAGCAGGCTCTTCGAGGACAGCAGAGAGTCCGACACGGCGCTTGAACTCACGAACCATGAGATCATAACCTTAGCCGAAGCCGTCGACGCTTAACCATCTGAGCCGCCCCAGGCACCCTCCCAGCATCACTTCCTAACCATAAATGTAAGGACTTGTTCCTGGGCTCCAAGCGCTGTGCTGTCCACCTGTACGCCTGTCCTTGTGCTTGTGCGACACGCCTTGATCACTGTGGCTTCATAGTAAGTTGTGAAATCAGGTAACATGAGCTTTCCAACTTTGCTTTTCAGACTTGTTTTTGGGATATTCTGGGTCCTTCGCATGTCTATATACTTTGAGGATGAGGTTGTCAGTTTCTACAAACGAGCATGCTAGGGTCTGGGGTAGGCTCACTCTGGGGAAGGTCGTCAGCACGGGACAATACTGTATGACAGCCCCGAGCCCCTGCCTCCTAGCATATAAGCCTGTATGGCCTCCTCCCTTTGAGGCAGAGCAGAAACTCCGAGTGTGGTGGAAGATCACTCCCATGGTTAGGTTACTAACCAGCTGGCTTTGAGTTCATCCAAAAGGAGAGTATCTGGGTGGGCCAGACCTAATTAGGTGAGCCCTTAACCCCAAAGAGGCCTTTCCTGAAGAGAGAGATTTGAAGCATGAACATGGCTGTGGAGGGCGCCAGGTGGCAAGGAATCTCAGGTGGCCTCTGGGAGCCGAGAGCATTTGTTGGCCCACAGCCAATGAGAGAACGGGACCTAGTCCTGGAGTCTCAGGGAACTGTCCCCTCCCAAGAAGAATATGAGCTTGGGAGAGGACCCCAAGCCTCTGATGAGAATGCAGCGCAGCCAACCTTCACGGCTCCCTTGTGAGAGGCCAGGCAGAGGACCTGCTCCCATCAGGCCTGGGCTCTTGACCTGCAGACACTGTCAGGTAGTGACTGGGTGGTGTTTTCAGCCACTGAATTTTCGTTTAATTTGTTGCACAGCAATAAAACCTAATATGGACGCCCTGACCGTATTGCATCTTCCAATCCATGAACATGAAGCATCTTTCCATGTTCATAGGTCTTTAATTGTATGATTCTGTATGTGAAATTTCCAGAAGATGTAAATCCATTCAAACGGAAAGTAGGTGTGTGGTCGTCAGGAGCTGGGGGCAGGGGCTGAGGAGAGACTATTTAATGGGCACAGGGTCTCCTCTTGAGGTGAGGGAGAGGTTCTGGGACCAGAAGCGACAGTTGCAACATATTGTGAACAAAGTAAAATATCACCTTAATACATTTTAAATGGTTAATGGTTATTTTTATATTATGTGAATTTTTCCTCAATTGAAAATAATCTTTTTTGAGAGAGCGTGTGCAAGTGAGCGAGGGACTGAGAGAGAGAGGAAGAGAGAGCGAGAGAAGTGGAGCTCACCGGAAGCAAGTTCAAGGTCACCTGCTGCTGGACTTGAGCTCACAGGCTGTGATCATGACCTTACCCTGTGGGCAAGGCTCAGGGAACCCAGGATGCTCTCACCCGCTGGTGGGGCTGCAAAATGGGACAGGCCCGAGGGAGGTGAATTTGCCAATGTCGGCAAAATCAACTGTGCTCTTCTAAAACAGAAGCGTGAGGAGGCTCTGAGCATACAGATGCGTGAACTGGGTGAAAACCTGGGCTCTGCAGAATGTTCAACGTAAACAAGAAAAGATCAGCATCCACCCCTCCGGGTCATCTCCGGGGCCCGGCGCCTCTGACCTGTCTCTTCCCTCCCTCTCCCCCTCAGTCCTTCCCTCCGCCGTGGCGCCCGCCCACCTCCAACCTGCCTGCCAGTATCTTCACACTTGCTTTGGGACGGCTGACTTCTGGCCTCTCTTGCCACCCTCACTGTCCTGCACAGAAAGCCCTCTTCATCTTGCTACTTTGTTTTTTTTTTTTGTTTCCTGTTTGTTGCTCATGTCCACACACGTGCACACTCACCCCCCCCACCTCCACCAAACGCATCGGGAATGAAACCTCCCTCGCTTGCGTCCTCAGGACCTAGCCCACCCCTGGCACACCCCGATGTTCCCGGGGACCACTCCCTGACTTAGTGACTTCACGTGGTTCCAGAGTCTCTGTCCAGCTTCCCAACTTCTCTCTGCAGCTGCCCACCCTCTCTGAGCTCCACATTCATGAGGCCAAGGTCCCAAGAGGAGAGCCCTGCAGTGCCCCCCCTCACGGGGACTCTGGCCTGCGCCAGCACCAGGAAGAGTGCCTGGAGCCCTTACTTAGGACAAGGGAGCTCCTCTCTGAGCGCCTCCCCCTCAAGCTCAGGCACAGCCTTTTCCATCCCTTCATTGGCTATAAGAAAGTGGCTCTCCTTCCCTTACAGTCCCCCGGCCCCTCGATCCTGACTCCCAAAAGACTCCCTTCCTGCCCCACCTCCACCCAACCTCCAGATCCTTCTCTGCCAGCACCCACGATTGGGCCCAAGGAGTTTATTTTCCAGAAGCTATGGGCCCCCTGAAGGCCGTTCCCTTGGAAACCATTTCCATTGGGCAAGCTGGCTGGAGGGGCTCCCCTTCCTTCCGCTGGCTTTGGCTTTTCGGAGACAGCAGAAAGGATTGGTGCTGAGGCCAGCTGATCCCCCTCCAGGGGGCCCAGTGCCAAACAAAAGGCCCCAGTGAGGTGCTCAGACTTGTCCCCCACATCCAGGACCTAGGGGAAGGATCGGCCACCCACTCCCTGCTGCGCCCTGAGGTGCTCTGGCTCAGGCTCCCTTCCCCCCTCCTGCAGATGACCCCAGATGGCTGCGCTCCGGGTTCCCCTGTGCTGCGTCCGAATAGGGCTCGGCCCGGCCTGTGGGGGGGAGGGCACAGGAGCCTCCATACCTGGCGAAGCCCCTCACAGCCAGATCTGTGAGTCTGCCAAGGAGGTGGGGCCAGCCCCAGAGCTGGGGTGCTGTCTGCTGGCCTGGAGCCGCCCCATTACCTCTGTTCTGCCTCAGACAGGGGGCAGAATGGAAGCGGCAACTGGTCAGACTGCCTGCCTCAGCTTACCCACGGGGAACTGGGGGATTTGGCTCCGAGGTGGAGGTGGGGAACAGGGGCACTCACCCCCCAAACCAGATTTGTCCCCTCGGGGCCATGCCGGCAGCGCGAGCGGGGCTGGCTGAGCCCCGAGTGCACAGCACCCGCAGCAGCCTTGCCACGCGCGGGGACTGGGAAGAGAGGCCGGGAGGGAGCGGCACCAGGAGGGCCCTAGCAGGGCGCTCGGAGCCAGTGGACGGCCACGTCCCCTGGGGAACAGGGAGCTACGAGACACAGAGGAGTCCAAGGGCCTGGGGAGACACCCGTGCCACCCCCAGTAAGGAACCACAATGCCATGCAGGTGCCCCGGGGGGTGCAGGTGGGCCGCAGGGGCAGCTGGGTGTGCCCGGGCCCATGAGCTGCCCTCCTGCCCCCACCAGGTACATACTTTCTCAGCAGACAGAAGGCCAGCAATATTGTATGATTCCATTTGTGTGAAACTTCCAGAAGAAGGAAAGTCATGTGGACAGAAAGTAGACAAGGGGGCGCCAGGGGCTGACAGACTGCAGATGGGCATGGGGTCCCCTCGAGGGATGACAGGAATTTTCTGGAAGTCGGTAGAGGGGACGGTTGCTCAAGACTGTGAAAATGTACCCCTCACCTGTACACCTTCAAATGGTCAAAATGGTGAATTTTATCTCAGTCAGAAAATGTTTAAAACAAAACACAACAGAGGGGCTCCAACTCGGACATGTGCGTTTATTTACCATAAAAGAAAACGGCAGTAAAGGATGACAGCGGGGGCAGGGCTGGGG
>PJEM01016650.1:0-24992 GCA_004023845.1 Helogale parvula | reverse complement strand
GTAGGTGCTCAGTAGAGGCTGGGCACAGCCGGGGCCTGCGCCCCCCAGGGCCACGGCCAGCACAGAGCTTGAGCAATTAACTTTCTTCCGATTATTAAGTCCTGGGCACGTTGTATCCCCACAGAAAGTTTGGGGAAGCAGAGGAAAAAGGTGAAGGGACTAAAGTCATCTGTGAATTCCTCCGGCAAACCCACGGGCTGCCAAGACTTCACCCTTGGTGTTGGCATCCGAGTGAGCGGGCCACCAGACCCGGCCTCCCTCACCGCGCACCGACGCCAGAGGGGTCGGGAGGCCACTCGGAAGACGAAGACACCTCTGGCCCTTGTTCATTCCCCAACCTTGTTCATGCGTCTGGCCGCCGTGTGCAGGGCCTAGGGAGGTCCACGGAGGCCGAGCTGGGAAAGCCTGGGGACAGGAAGCGTGACCCCCCCAGAAGGTAGTCCCTGGCCCCCAAAACCTGGGAGCGCTCCCTCCCACAGGCCAAGTGTTTGCAGACAAAATCCAGTCAACCGTCTCGAGATGAGATGACCCTGGATCATTCGGGGGGGGGGGGCAATGCCGTCGCGAGGGTGCCTATAAGAGGGGCCCAGGAGGTCAGACTTTCGGAGGAAAAACAGATGTGAAGGCAGAGACTAGAGGGAAGCGGCCGCAAGCCAAGGTGCCTGGTGCCACCAGAAACTGCACAGGGTGGGGGACAGACCCCCTCCAGAGCCTCTGCGGGGAGCACGGCGCTGACCACACGGCCATCGGATCTCGGGCCCCCACGAGTGTATGCAAGGACAGCGGTTGTCTGAAAGCTGCATGTGGTGACTGGGCACAGCACCGCCGTGCTCACGGCTTCTTGGAGAAGCAGGGCCAGCGGGGGCCTGCGGGGAGAGAGGGGCCCGGGACTGCGCGGCAGGCCGGCCCCAGGTCTGCGGGGCACCGCCAGCTGCGTGGCTACGGCCCCCGCAGTCTGTTGGGGCTACTGGGACGGGACTGACCGGGCCAGGGGCTCGTAAACGCAGGAACAGCCCTCCCCCGGCTCCGGACACTGGAAGGCTGCGAGCAGAGAGCTGGCGTGGGCAGCGGGGACTTCGTGCCGCGTCCCGGCCTGGCGGAGGGGCCCAGGGAGCCCTCTGAGGCACCAAACCGTCACTCCCACCGGCCCCACCTCCCAACAGCATCACCTTGGGGGCTAGGTGTCAGCATATGAATTTCAGGGACACCACCGAGACCACAGCACTGTCCTCCAAAGGCAGGAAAGAGGCAATGTCTTCGTTCAAAGGCAGACAGGAAGAATTCTCTCCTCCCTGGGGAGGAGCCTTTGTTCTATCCAGGCCTGTGGCTCACGGGGTGAGGCCCACCCTCAGCAGGGAGAGCACTCAGCTTTACTGGCTCAACTAGTTTCAATGTTCATCTCATCCAGGCACCCTCAGAAACACTCAAAACAATGGCCAAATATCCGGGCACCCCAAGGCTCCGTCATGTTGACACATAAAATTGGGCATCACGGGGCCAGCCACGTGGGTGGCCCGGTAGGTTAAGTATCCGACTCTTGGTTTCAGCTCAGGTCAGGATCTCACAGTTCGTGAGTTTGAGCCTCGCATCAGGCTCTGTGCTGACAGTGAGGAGCCTGCTTAGGGTTCTCTCTTCCTCATGCTCTCTCTGCCCCTCCCCACCTGCTTCCTATCTCTCTATGTCAAAATAAATAAACTTCAGACAAAAAAATTAGGCATCACAGGTGTCATAGGAAACTAATACAGGGCTCACGTCCCAGGGTAAGGAGCTCTGTCTTTGTCTCGAGGGCAATAGGGAGCCACAGAAGAGGACTGAGCAGGGAAGCATCAGGGTCTGATTGTATGTGACAAAGACCCTGGGCTGTGACTGGAAGGGGAGACCCCGGGCAGGGCTGTAGGGATGCAGAGTGAGACGGACCTGGGAGGGAGCGAGCAGGCCCAGGCAGGCGGGACAGGAAAACGGAGGGGACGGCAGACAGGAGAGTGGCCGTGAAATCCCAGGCCCCACCGAGCCAGGGGTGACTGAGGCGTCCCGGTGTTCGCCTCCTCTTCGCGGCCCACACTGACGCCACAGTCAGGACACTGCAGCAGGGCCCCAGCGGGACCCCACACGGGGAGCAAGGCCCCGCAGGGAGGAGCTCAGCTCAGCCAAGCCCACGACTCTGTGGCGGCCCCCCACCCCCGCCCCCGCCGCCGCCGCCCAACCACTGGGCTCCGGGGGGCAGAGGGGGGGGGGGTGAGATGCATCGTTCTTACCGGGAGAAATGGAAACCTCACCTCGCCTCCACTGCAACAAACTTTCTCTGCTAAATGGGGCATAATGAAATCCAGCCCCATAGCCTCATTTCCAGGCAACTTTATTCATTGTTATTTTTATTCCAAGAATTCCTTGGCATTTTCTGGGAGCCACTGAAGTGTTTAATAGCTGCCTAAGTAACAATGTATCCTGTTTGGAGGGAGACCCAGGAGCAAATAGAGGCATCAGGGCCTATCCCGGGGGACACATGAGGTCACGGGCCGCAGGGCACAGTGAGGGGCACCTGGCCGGCCGCGGGAGCCGGATGCGGCTGTTTCGGGGCCACCGGCTCCCCGGGCAGGGTGACTTCTAAACCGGGGAGAGGACGCAGTCAGGCCTCTGGCTTCCCAGGGTTGCCCCGGGGCCCCGGGAGGGGGCAAGGCACCCGGCCTCTACCATCCCTTCTCAGCGGCCAAGCCAGAGGGCGCCTCAACTGCAGGGTCCGCATCTGCTCTGTGTCCAGCACGGGGACCCCAAGGCAGCAAGAGAGGGCCGGGAATGAACGGACAGAGGAAGGGGGGCTAGAGGTCAGAGAGGAGGCATCATCACAGCCAAGGGACACACGGCCTGGAATCTGGGGACAAGGGACCCACAGAAGGGACTCACAGGTGGAGGCCAGGCCACCTGGAGGCAGGCAGTCTAGACCCAGGGCGCGGGGCAGCCAGGCTGAGGTTGGCAGTGAGCCGCTGGGGCCGGGTGGGGGTGTCAGCCTGGCAGTGGTGGGGGGCATCTTGGGGCGTCCAAGAAGCGCAAAGGGGTCCAGGGCGCCGGAGTCAGGAGGGAGCTTGGGGAGGGAGCGCAGCCACATGCCGGGCCGCCCTGGGCACTCCTTCGACGGCCCGTCTGCCCACGTCCCCTCGGTCCGCTCCGCACGTGGCCGGCCAGGCCCTCCCGGCTTGGGGGGCTTTCCAGGAGGTCCGGCCAGGATGTTTCCCGTTCCTGTTGCTTAAATCATTAAACGGCTATTTTGTAAGAGTCACTCGATGCTCAGGAAGTCTTTTGAAGGCTTCAAAGAGCTAGTTAATAAGCGTTTCTAATCCTTTTCTCTTAAAAACAGGAAGTTACACTTTGCCAATCATCAACACCAGAAGGTCCGAGTTTGGCTGGCAATGCAGACGCTGCAGACGCCGATGCCGGCTGATTCTCCCCCCCCCCACCCCGGCTTGGCCAGGGCTCCCGCGCCCAGCACGCTCTCGTGAGGACAGCCCGGGGGCCTGGGGGGGTCCCAGGGCCCAGGTGGACAGCGTTCAGCCACAGGCCACGGCACAGGCGACCCCCCAGGAAGGATGCCCGGTGCCCGTGGCCGGCAGGGGTCCTGTCCACAGGTCCCTCCCTGAGAGTGGCCCCATCACCCCATCAGAAGCTCCACAATCACCCTCTGCGACCGCTCATCATCAGCCCCGTCCCCTGCTGCTGCCCTCCTCCTCTCTAGGTCTGGCCTCAATGCCCCCCCTGCCGAGACCCTGTCCCTGAAGACCTGTCTGGGTCGGGGGGAGGGGAGGGAAGCGGGGTACGCAGGACCAGCCTGCGGCTGGCTGGCCAAGCCTGTCTTTGTGGCCGTGGCTCTCCACTCCAACACCACCAAATACGCTGTGACTCCCTACCTACCCCACACCTTTCCCTCTGCCTGGTCCTTCCACCTTCCCACACAGCGAACTCCTATCCACCCCGCAATGCTCCTCCTCTCTGAAGTCTTTTCCTGGCTTCCGAGGCAACCTTTCCCCTCGCATCCCAGAGCCTGTGTGCTGCCCTCCTCTAAGCCTCTGCGATGCTCCCAGCACACACTGAATGCCACCACAGAAGTACTGATGTATTTGTCACCCCACTAAACAGAGAAACCCTCAGAGGTAGAACAGGGCCTCTCACCTGTCCCCCACAGCCTGGCACACAGCCACCACTCCACCGGCAGAGTCACTGGGCCACCCATCAGGGGGGCTGTCCCCAGGCTCAGCATTCAGGCTCTGACTCCAGCCTGGGGTCTAGGGTCCTCTCCCTAGAGAAGGACAGCCCTGCACCTGCCGGCCGGAGGGCGTGATCCAGCCTTGCCCCGCCCTCTTCCCTTCAACTCTCTGCGGGGCGTCTGGGAGGAAAACTCCCTTCCAGGTTCCTTGGCAGGTCTAGCAATTAAACTAACACAAGACAGACTAACAGGAGGGAAAAAAAACATATTCAACATCGTGCATTCAAAAACCCTGAAGAAATGAGGTTCAAAGAAGTGACCAAAGGAAGCAGATGTTATTATACCTTTTAGAAAAAGATACAAGAAATTCGTGATGAACTGACAAGACAAAGGGGTTTGGTAGCTAAATGGTGAAAAGAAAGAGGGTTGTTTGTGCAGCCTGCTCGGCCCCCGATTCCTCGTCTCCAGTCCCAGGAAGTCCCTTTGCTGGTGCGGGGCGGGGGGGGGGCACCTGTCACAGGGCTCGAGGGACTTCTTTCCTGCTTTCGGGGACACAGAGGAGGTCAGAGCATCCTTCCTGCCCCCGCTGTGTCTTAAAGAACTTTAATTCGAAATAATCAATATGCCAAAGTGGCAGCTTTGGGGAGGCAGATTTTGCTCCCCTCAGGGGCTTGGGGCGACCAGCTCAATTCATACATGAAGTGTAGCAGGAAATATTTCACAAGAGAATTACCCGTCTGTGCGCACAGCACCCCCACCGCCAGGGACCAGGCGCTCTCTGTAGGCGGCCCCGCCCAGCTGCAGCACCTGCCGTGTGGCTGCTCTGGTCCAGCCTCCCTCCTGAGGCGCCAGGGACTCAGCCCGGACCCCGAGCAAGCAGCCCCTTCTCCCTGGGGCCTGGAGGTGCGCTGGCCTGCAGGGAAGGGGGCTGGAGGCCCCCTGCGGCCAGAGAGAGAGCAGGAGGACTGCCCTCGCTCATGAGGGGTGCGACCCCGCCGTGTGCATTGGGAACGCAGTGGCCACACAAACCCCAGCTCGGAGCTGGATCTGAACACCGCTCAGGTCAGCTCCCCTGTCACTCAGGTATTTATCTGTCCGTCAGCCATTCAACAAGGCTGCTCCGGCCCCTCTTTTGCGCTGGGGTACAGAGGTGGTCTAGGGACATCCCTGCCCTCCGGGGTGCCCCAGCCCGAGGCAGACACATCCAGAAATAAACAATCACTGTCCAGGGTGCCCAGAGCCATCCTGTCTGCCCCTGTAACCCCAATGCCCAGCATAGAGCCTGGCACATATTAGGTGTTCAGCAAAGGTTTGTTGAATGACTAAGTGCTGTAGTAAAGGCCCACAGGGAGATGAGGGCCCAGAGAGCTGGCCAGCAAGGAGCAGGGCCCAACCCTAAAGGTGCAGGTGGTCTAAGTGAACCCATCCAGGGCGCGGAAGGACTCTGGCACCATGGGAGACACACCAGGGCTGACACAGGGACACTGCATGCAGGCGTATCACTGGTGGGACTGTGTGTGACAGACCCCAAAATGACAGTGGCTCCAACAGATAAAAGCTCACCTCTCGCACGGAAGTATGGGCTGAAAAAGGAGCCCCGCTCCGCAAGGTCTTAGCGGTCTGGCCGCCTCTCCTTCCGCTGTGACCTCCCCGAGTGGGGCTGGTGCCTGGCTGGCCGGTCACAACCCTGAAGGAGTGAATGGCACAGGTCACACCGGCCAGACAGTCACATGGCCACACTCAGCTGTGAGAAGAGCAGGGACGCACAGCTTCGGGGACAGCCGGGACTCCAGGACAGTGGCCATCGGGGGGATGTCTGGCAGGCTCTGCCGCGGACCCTGACCAGGAGGCAGCCCAGGTGTCACTTGTGGCCAAGGAGATGGCACCAACCGAGAGAGAAGGTCCATTAGAGCAGCCGTGTGGCGGTACCTGCCTGGGGGACACTGCCGACGGGACACAGGCAGGGAGTGGCTAGTGCTGCGTGGTGACTAGCACAGGAGGGACATGAGATGGGGGCGCCTCAGACAGGACCCTGGGGCAGAAGTGGGGCGGGGATGGGGGGGCAACGACACGGGGCAGCATCCTGTGGCCCAAAGGAAGAGAAAGAGCAATGGGAGGCAGTGGCTGCTAACAGACTCCGGCAGGCGTGCGCCTCACAGGTCCCCGGCCCCCCACCCCCCAGGCAGGCGTGCACCCCCGCAGGTCCCCAGGTGAGAGCGGCTCCCACAAGACGGTGTCAGGGTGGGGCGCAGACTGGAGGGGCCTGAGGATGAGCAGGAAACAAAAGACCAAGCAGGGTGTAGACAGAAGTGGGGAGGGCAGAGATGCAGACCCGGGAGCAGGGCCTGATCAGTCCAGCCCTGAGGACAGCCAGCCCTCCACCCCCAGGGGCAAGGGGTGGCCTGGGGACATTGAGGCCCCTCCCCATGCCCCCCAGCCCCAGCCCCCACCCAGGCCATCATCGCTTTGATGTTCCCATTGGGAAGGGGGGGGGCACAGCGCAAGACAGGCATCCTGTTCCCTTTTTAAAGGCCAGAAAGCAGGGACTCAGAGAAGTTGACCTCTCCCGAGGCCACCCAGCAACAGGGCAGTTCTGGGCCAGTGTTGGGGCCACCTGTCCCAGGCCACCATCTCCCAACAGGGCCCTGGCCTCGTGCGGTGTGGCGGCCACTCCATGACCCGCAGAACAGAGCAGCCTGGATGGAAAGGGGGCACCGGGGGCTGCAGGAGCCCCAGGAAGGCCCAGCGGGTCTGAATACCCTGTGCGGGATCCCCGGAACTGGGCAGGGGGTACCTTGCCCATCTTCTTCCCACCCCGTCCACCTCTCCCCTCCTCTCCTGCCCACAACTCCATAGCCTTAGATGCCCCGCGACTCTGGGGACCCGGCCAGCCACCGACGGCCACAGTTCCTGGAAAGGCCGCGGGAACAGACCAGGCAGAGGTCAGACCAGCAGCCCTGGTCCCTCTGGAGTCCCTTCTATTTCCAGGAAAATTGCAAAACATTTGAAGAACAAATGGTCAATTCCTCATAATCCTTCCCCATTGTCCTGAAAAGAAGCTTCTGGGGAGGGGGGGCTTCCTGGTCCCCCAACCAAGCCTATCCCCTGGAGGGGCAAGGATGGCCAAAGTGGACAGGGTGGGCCAGGGGAGGGGGCAGCTGGGGCCCCAGAGGTGGGCCCCCCACCAAGGAGGCAGCAGCTGCAGGGCTGTGAGCTTCCAGAACCCCTTAGCAGCTGCTCCCTGGAGCCTTTTCCTCCTCTCCGCCTGTCCCCCTGCCCTCACACCCCCAGCCCCCCACCAGGTCACAGCCCAGCCACAGCCTCAAAGGGCAGGGGCCAGGACCACCATTTACATTTGCCCCATGGGGTGGGGGTGGCTGTCAAGGGTGGCCCCACCCCAGCATTCACCCCCTGTGGAGTCCGCTCCCCTCGATTGTCGCTGGACCCCAAGACTCTAAAGAGTGTCGAGACGGCATGCCCGCGGACGGACTCCAGAGGCCGGGATTCCAGTCTTGATGGGCCCTGAACGCCCGCACGCTGCCACTCAGGAAGCTGTCATACTGGCGGAGCCCGCAGGCCCAGGAGCCCAACGCAGCCCCTGCCCTCTGCCACCTGGGACAGCTTGGAAGTTGGTCCTTCCCCAGCTGGATCTGAAGACCGATGCCATCCTGAACGATGCCTCAACTGCAAGCGGGGACAGACCTGAGCAGGAGACCCAGTTAAGTGACATCCAAAGTCCTCACCCACAGGAACCGTGAGATCATGGAGGCCACCGGTTTAAGCCATGAAGGCTGAGGGCACCACACGGGTGCTGTGGGACAAGGCGGGTCAGATGCTGGCTTTGAGGTCTTCATGCTGTTCCGTGACCTCGGAAGCACTGAGCAGTGCCCTCCCCTGTAAGCCGGACACGGCAACCTTCCTCCACAGAGGGTCCCAAAGAGGACAAACACCAGCCCCAGCAGCACCCCACGGCCACAGTTCCCACATAAGAGCTCGAGAGACCCTCGGGGTGCAGGCCAGTCTGTCCTGCACAGGAGAATGGGGTATTGGACGCATTTCCCAGCAATTCTGCCCTGGAATGCTCACCCCAGAGGCAGTGACACAGCTACCTAGAGGGCAGACAGATGGCCTGGGCACTGTCGGCTGGACCACTGACTCTCAGATGCTTAGGCACACCACATCCCCTCCTGGAGCCTCAGTTTCTCCAAATAGGTAGTTCAGAGCTTCTCAAAAGGAACTAACACGTGATTTTAAAGAGCATCCCCCAAAATATTTCTATTTCCATAGTTATTTATGTCCACATATATTGGAAAAAACATGTATACAACCAGCATACCAAGCCCTGAGTTTCGGATCCTATTGCTTAGATCATAAGCATTAAAGCTTAAAACGCAAGTTGGTTTAAATAAAAACATTAAGCAAATGATAAAACTGATGGTACAAAGATACGACATAAATCATGTGAGATTCTGCTGACTCGGATTTCTTGAAGGAGCAATAAATGTTCCTACATCTCAGACACCTTGTGTCTTTTCATGACAGCCAACATGCATCCTCACTCACGCAAGTAGCCATGCAGCTAAGGAAAGATGCTCAAGGCAGCGAGAACAGCAGGTGCCAAGGCCCTGGGGCAGGAACAGAGTTGGTTCCTACCTCAAGGCTTGCCCAAACTGCTCCCTTGAGGTACAATGAGTAAAACACCTCCGAGCCCACCAGCCTGGCCCATCCCCCCCCCCCGGTGGCCCCCTGAAGTAGTTAGTTATTCATTGGGGAAACTGTGAAGGGAAAACTGAGGAGGCAGGGGGTCTCCCCAGGGCAAAGCCTGTGTAATCTGTGTGTCCCAGTGCCCAGCCCCCATCTGGCAGAAGAAATGTCACTGAATAAACAAAGGAGGGGCCCTGTTGACCTGTGACCTCTGCATCCAGACACCCGGTACGCAGAGGGGCAGCCACATTCAGCGGAGGCCAGAGGGCAGGGCCAGGAGAAGCCAGCCAGGGTGGCACGGGACTCTCCACTCCTAGACAGGTGTAGACCACGGGCTATCATGGGGCAGGACTGGGAGGCTGCAGACAGTGCCAGCACTGAGGGGGACAGAGGAGGGAGGGAAAACGGGCCCCAGGGTGAGGTCTGGGCAAAGGTGCTGTGTTATCACCCGTGGGAAGAGCCGGCCCTCACTAGGGTCCCCACAGATCTCTCTGCCTCCTCGGCTGCCAGGGCCTCCGGGCCCGCGGGCTGGTTCAGCTCGGGGCAAACTCCACAGCCGGTACGAACAGACCAGACTTCTCGCCAAGCCTGGGCCCCAGCTGTCCTCGTGGGTCCCCGCCACCCCACCCAGGCCTGTCCCGTCCACGCTTTCCACTACTGACTTTTGGGAAATTGCCAGGCAAGGCTTTAGGATGCCAGCTGGGCCTCCCACGCGGATGGAGTCCAGCGGACCCCTGGTCCACCCCCCCCCCCACCAGCCACCCCAATCCTCTAGGATGATCCTAGATGGTCAACACGTTCTCAGGGCAGCGTGAGGCCGGGCCCTGCTCCCAGGAGCTCACGCTACCGGGACCAGAGCCTCGTGCTTCAAACTACACTATAGGGCAGGGGCCTCGGTTTTCCTGGAGGAGAAATGGGGACAAGAGGGGAAAGGAATCTCAAGAGACGCTCTATGCTGTGGGGAAACTCCTGGCTTGGGGTGGCTGGGCCGCAGGCTCCCGGGCACAGCGGGCAGAATCCAGCAGTCCCGGGAGGGCAGCGTGGGGCCTTGGGCTCCGGTGCTTACCGCCTCTCGGCTCTGCTCCACTCGGGACCTTCCCCTCTTGGACACACGGGTCCCTGCTCCCAATCTTACAGAGCTGTCCGATTGGCTCAGCTCTATCTGGCACCCTATTGGACTGAGCGCTGAGGGCCAGTCCCCTGGGCAGAGATCCAACCTATGGCTGCCCAGCCCTCAGGTCAGGTGCCTGACCTCACCCAATCAGAGGCCTCCCCTGGCTTGGGGTCTTGACAGAGACTCGCGCATCGGCAGACGAGGGCGTGGGCGGCGTGTGAGCTGGGCTTGTGCTAATTGTGGGGCGGAGGGGGGGTCCATATGACACATCTGGCAGTGGTTGGGGTGGGGGCACAGCTCAGGGAGGCGCGTGGGACTCCTTTCCATTCCGCTGCTTAGTTGCAGAGCATTCCCGGGTCTTAGCGAGCACAACCTCATGTCCAAGCCCCTGCCGCTGCCCTGGCAGCCTTTCCCCACCTGCCCGTCGCCACTCCACACCCCTCCCCATTCCAGCCCCCTCTCCCCACATCCATGCGATGTCTTCATTCCGTGAGCAATTATGGAGCCCCTGTCCTCTGCCAGGCGCTGCAGGGGGGCTGGCGTTTCAGCGATGAAGGGGATGGGCCCCTACCCACCACGGATGGACATCTGCAAAAGCCGTCGGACCCCATCAGCTCCCACAAGGGATGTTGCTCAAACTCACGTCGGACCACGGCACCTCCCTCTGTTTTAACACCTTCAGTGGCTCGCCATCACCCTCCGGAAAAGGCTAGACCCTGCGGTTGGGACAGGTGGCCTGTCCTCTGGGAACCCGTGGCCATGTTCTCTTCCCTGGCAGAAGGGATTTTGCAGAGGGGATTCAGTTAGGGAGATGGCGGTGGATTATCTGTCCTCATGAGGGACCTCTAAATGAAGAAGGAGGAGCTGTGAAGCCTCTAGAAGTTAGATAAGGCCGGGAGACAGAGTCGCCCCTGCAGCCTCTGGAGGGAACTCAGCCCTGTCTGTGTGGACTTCTGCCCTCCAGAGCTGGAGGGTAATAAACGTGTGTTGTTTCAAGCCACTACACCTGTGGGAACTGGCTGTTACGGCCGGTAGGAACCAGTACCACACCAGCGGCCGCCTGCCTCCAGGCCTGAAGGAGCCCCTCCCCTCCCCCACTGCCCTTAGCTCCCTGCCTCTGGGCCTTCCCTCCTGCTTCCCTTCTGTCTGACGTGCTCTCCTTCCAGGACCTGGCCAGCCACTCCTCCCCCACCTAGATCTCATCCCAGTGTCCCTAATGGAGCCTTCTAGATCTCCAGGGGTCTCTAAGCAAATGAGGAATTTGTTGGAAGGTAAAGGAGTGCCCTCCAGATCTTGAAAGGCACGGGCCTGGGCTTCCCAAAAGCCCCGAGCGTCAAGAGTGAAAGCACAGTCCCTGAGGGCCACTCCAGGTGGGCTTGGCAGTGACCGTCCCCTGGCTCTTTGGTTCTACCACTCCGGACCTAAGTTCTGGCTACACACACAGCCAGGGGCAAGACGAGGTGGGGCCCCTTGACTGATGGCTCTGCCCTGATCTGCGGGCTCCAGAAAAGGCTGGAATCTCAGAAATGTACAACCAGTAGGTGTCCCCTTCTGGGCCATCTCCCAGGGCTGTCACCCCCATCAGGGCACACTTCGCCCTGGCAGCCCCATGGTCCCTAATCCCGCCACGAGCCCCCTAAGGACAGATAGCTGAGCGCTCACCCCCGCTTGCAACCCCTCACTGGGCGGTCTGCCCTGCACCTTCCACGGGCAGGAGCGGGGGAAGCAAGCGGACGCGGGCGCCAGAGGAGGAGGCGCGCCGGGAATCCTGCCTGCAGCTAGGGAGCCCGGGGGCCGGGGGCACTGGAGATGGGGACGCACATCGGCCTCCCCACAGGAGGACACAGCCCCGCAGGGCAGACAGAGGAGCCCGGACAGCCGCGCTCCCTGAGCGTCAGCACCCCACATCTGGAAGCAGCGTTCAGACCAGTCCCTCCCCTCCCTGGGTCTCAGTTCATCTCTAAAAAGGGTGGCTTCAAGGGGCACCTGGGGGGCTCAGCCGGTTGAGTATCCAACTTGGGCTCAGGTCATGATCTCACGGTTCGTGGGTTGGAGCCCCGATTCGGGCTCGGTGCTGAGTGTTTGCTCAGAGCCTGGAGCCTGCTTCGGATTCTGTGTCTCCCTCTCTCTCTGCCCCTCCCCTGCTCACACTGTCTCTCTCTCTCAAAATAACAATAATAATAATAAATAAAAAGGGTGGCTTTGAGCACCTCACACGCACTGAGGTAGCTATTATAAAATAAAATTAAATTTAAAAAAAAGAATAGAACAGGGCTCGGTGCGGACAGGGACAGAGGGGTCCCGTGCATCGTGGGGGAGGGGATCGGTGCAGCTGAGGTAACAGTATGGAGGTTCTTCCGAAATGAAGTG
Source organism: Helogale parvula (assembly GCA_004023845.1). Taxonomy (NCBI): domain Eukaryota; kingdom Metazoa; phylum Chordata; class Mammalia; order Carnivora; family Herpestidae; genus Helogale; species Helogale parvula. The sequence goes on along the minus strand of PJEM01016650.1, from coordinate 12,609 downwards.
TGGATTTGCCACGTGACCCGGCGATGCCACTTCTGGCTGTAACGCCCAGAAGCACTGAAAGCAGGGACCCCGTGAGATATTTGCACACTCGTGTTCAGAGTGTCCATCGATGGCCGAGCAGATAAGACGTGGTCTGTCCGCACGACGGAGCGTCACTCATCCGTGAACGTGAAGGGCACTGGCCCCCACTACAAGGTGCGTGCACCCCGAGACCCGTGAGCGACATGAGCCGGTCACAGACGGACACTGTACTCACCTGAGGTTCGTAGGGTCCTCAGACTCACAGACGCAGAGAGAGGAAGGTGAGTGGGTGCCAGGGGCTAGGGGAGGGGAGGGGAGGAGGGTCAGTGTTCCTGGGGACAGGGTTCCAGGTTGGGGGAGATGGACACCGGTCTGGAGATGGGGGTGGTGACAGGTGCACGACAGCGTGACTTTACTTAAAAATGGTGATGATGGGAGTGGCTGGGTGGCTGTCGGTTAAGTGCCTGACTCTTGGTATCGGCTCAGGGGGTGATCTTATGGTTTGTGAGTTCAAGCCCCACTTCGGGCTCTGTGCTGACAGCATACAGCCTGCTTGGGATTCTCTCTCTCCCTCTCTCTGTCCCTCCCTTGCTTGCTCTCTCTCTCTCTCTCTCTCTGTCTCTCTGAAAACAAGTAAACATTTTTTTAAAAAATCTTTAATGGCGAAGATGGTGACTTTCACGTTATATGTATCTCAACAGAGTTGAAAACGGTTAAACGGGGGGTGACTGTGAACTGCTGTTTTTGTGCAGCCACGACGCCTCTGTCACACAGAAAAGGACACCTTGTAGCTGAGGCTCGGAGAACAGCGGCGCCCAGCTGGAGGTGGGGGGTGAGCCCCCAGAGCCATTCTCCCACCGCTTCCCTCAGCCCCACCCCGGGTGACCCCCAGAGCCTGAAAGCAGGCACCCCGGGAGGTATCTGCACACTCATGTTCAGAGCCCCACACTCCCGCCCAGGCTGGTGGCGCTCGGAGCCTGGGCTCCGTGGGTGGGGGCAGGGCCGGCTGCGCCTCAGGGGCCCCGTACCCCCACCTGGCGGCCCGTGAGAGACCAGGTCTGGCCCGCGGAGCAGCGGGCTCCTGGGAGGGCGGGCCTCCTCCGAAGGGTCAAGTCAGGACGCTTCCTACCCGGCGGATGGGGCTGGACGGGCACACGGGCTTCAGTTCTGCAGACGTTTCCAAAGATTCCGAGATTGTTAATTCAAGTGCAAGAAAAGTCCAGGAGGAAATGGTCATTGTTAGAAGCTGAGTGTTGTTGGGGAAGTTGGGGGGGGCTCATTAAGCCCACCAGCCCCCCTGCCCCAGGGAAAGGCAGGGCCATGCAGGGGGAGGAGGGGGGAGGAAGGGGAGGCCCCTAGAATAGGAAGGGGGAGGAGACGGGGACCCTTCAGCTCTCACTAAAACCTTTTCAGCCCTGGGGGGGGACCAGCCCTCAGGGGTGCCCACAAAACCAGGCGCTGTAGGTGCATCATCTCACCTGAGCCTCATGGAGGAGGACTGTCGCCCACATGTCACAGAAGAGGCATCTGAGCCACTGCCCCCTTACGTAGCTTGCGCAGGGAGCCACCAGGCCAGCCTGGCAGCTCACACCCAGGGGCAGGCCCCTCCCGTGACCCCAGAGCACCACGTGCTCCGAAACACCATCCCCGGGCTGTGGCCCACTGACCGCTGGCTGGTAGTCACTTAGCCATCCTGCAAACGGCTCATCGATTTCTCTCTCTGGATCAGTACTAATCAGGATCCCTTTGGGCTGCGTTAGCAAATGCCCCTCCGCACACTGGATTCAACAAGAGCAGGGTTTTCCCTCGCTCGTGTCACAGTCTGAGCACCGGCAGTTTTGGTGGATGTGCTGGGGACCCAGGTTCTTTCTACCTTGTTGCTCTGGGAGCCTCGATGCCCAGCTTCATCCCAGAGTCAGCGTGGCTGCTCCGGCTCCTGCCCTCATGGCTGACATCCAGCAGTAGGTTCAAGGAGAAGGAAAAAGGTGAAGCCACCTCTCTTTCCGCTTGGGGCAGGACGCAGCAGCTCCACAGGTCATGTCTCACGTGTCATTGGTGAGGATCCGGCCAAATAGATGGCTGCAGCTGCAGGGGGCTGAGAACTTGAACAGACAGGTGTATGCCCAGCTCGGATTCAGGGTTTCTTTTACTTCAGGAAGGAAGGAGAATGGATACGGGGGCAACTAGCAATCTCTGCCACTAGAACACAATCTCTTCTCCCTCCCAGGACCATGGTGAACCAAGGTCATGGGTAAAAGGCAACAGCAAATGGCAGGGGGAGGGCACAGGAGATCTGAGGAGGAATCCAAGGAGGCTGCCTGGAGGAGGCAACAGCTGGGCCAAGCCTTGACAAACAACTCGGGTTTGGGAGGGAAAGGAGTTCCGGGAGAAGGTGGTGGAACTAGCGGACGGAGCATGGGCGGAGACGTTGTGGGTCCGTGTGATAACTGTAAACTTGGAGGCAGAAGTCCTGGGTTCGAGTCCAGAGGCTGAGTCAGCGTATCGAGGCGCCCACTCTCCCTGAGCCTTCACTGGCTCCCCATTGAAAGGCTGATGGCCTCCTTCCCACCTCCTCGTGGGCCCCTGAGGAGGGAGGTGCTGGGAAGTGCCTGGCACTGGGCGGCGTCACTGCTACCATGTTTCCGTATGGGGGGGGTCAGGTCAGGGGGGGCAGAGGCAGGCGGTGGGGCTGCAAAGGTAAGCGAGGGGGGCGGGGTGCCCAACGGAGGCCAGGCCAGGCGGTTTGCCATTCAGTATCCTGAACAGAGAGCAGCTTTGCAAACATGACTCTGGAAGAGGGAGAGGAGGAAGTAAGGTCAGAGGCACAGAGGCCCGGGAGGAGGAGGCCACCAAGTCCCCCCAGAGACGACATGGCGAGGAGCAGCCGAAGCCAGCAAGCCGCATGATCAGACCAGGCATCCGGGAAGACTGCCCGGACGAGGCGGCCCCAAGCTCACGCCAGCCAAACAAGGCAGCAGGAGGGCTGGCCCCAGGGGACCAGGTGATGCCCAGGGCAGCCGGGACCTGCCTGCGCCTCGAGGTGCCCCCACCCGGGGGACCTCAGGGCACCCAGGGAGCAGACGCTGTGCCTGGCACCACGCCCGCATCCCTGCGGACCGCCCGGCCAGCTCCAAGGTGGAGATCAGCCCAGGGAAGGCCGAGCGTTGAGGCCACACGGCGAGGGCGAGGGCTCCGCGGCCAGACCCGGAGTACCCGGCACTGTCGGGCCTTCCGGGGCTTCGAGATGTCCTTCAGAAATGCGTCATCAGCCCGGACTCGGGGAGGCTTTTCATCCTGAAAAAGGGGACGAAGACCAAGAACTGCTTTATCCACATCCTATCCTTGAGGCCTCCCTTATGGAGCAGGAAGAGTTGCCCCATTGAACAGAGAGACAAACTGAGGCCAGAGGGGTGAAGTCGTGTGCCCTGGCCACACAGCCCTGGGGTGAGCGGCAGGATTTGCTTCCGGGTCTCTGACTGGCCCCGGTTCCCACGATCCTCCTCCTCCTCCCCTCCCCCGCCCCCTCCCCCGCTGCTTTCCTGGCTCTCTCTCAGGGAAGAGAACACGCTCTGAGTCTCTGTTTCCCTGGGAGAAATCCATTTTCAGAATCTGGAGGTGTTGAAATGTGTTCTTTTTTCCTCTCCAAAGAGCCCTTCTTGAGGACAGAGGTGCCCCGAGAATCCCTCTGAGGCCACCACCGGCCAGGCTAGAGCCTGGGGCTGCCCGTGGGGGAGGCCACGGCCCCCGCAGCGGGCCCCACACAGGGTCTCCGGGAGGTGACCTCATCCAGCCTGGCACGAGGGGCAGCCGGGCTGCTCCAGGAGCTCAGGACACGCCCGTGACCTCCAGCCCCGACCCCAGAAGACACTCCTCTGCCCCTCTAGCCCACCTGCTCAGCAGGGACGCTCACATGTCCCCAGAGCAAGGCGGTCACTGACCCCACCGCCCGGCAGAGGTGCCCAGGGCAATTCCACGCTGCCTCCCCCAGACTGTCCCTGTCTCAGTGACAACTGGGCCGCGATGGTCACAGAATTCTGACGCTCTGCAGGGCACAGGCGTTGCTGCGAACATCCGCTAGCCCACAGAGCCAGCCCTGGGGAGCGTGGTCATGGCCACAGGAGGTCACCTGCAGAGTGGAGAAGGGAGGGAGAAGACAGGTGAGGAGGGGACACACATGGAGGGGAAGGGAGGATGAGGGAGAGGAGAGAAGGTGGAGATGGGTGGAGGGAGAGGAAGGAAGAAAAGGGGGAAGGAGGGGGCAGGGGTGGGGGGCAAGGGGAGGGGGCGGGGGGATGGAATGGGAGGAGGAAGGTGGGGAGGACTGCTCCACACACACGCACACACTTCTTCGGCTGTTCGGCCCATCAGTCCCCAGCACCTGCTCTGGTACCTGCCAGCCTGCCCCTCTCAGGATCTGCCCCGGCCCCACGTCTGGCCTCCTTCTCCATCCTATCGCTGCCCGCTCCCCAGGTGTCCCTGACCACAGTGTCCTAGGACTGGATCGGGCTCACCTAGGCTTCCGCTCCCCCCCACCGGGGTGTGCAAGGAGGCGGCCTGCTGACTGGTCGCGCCCAGTGGGGACCCATGGCAGGCCTGGCCCCTAGAGCCTGTGTCCCAGACTCACAGATGCATCGACTCCTGGGCTCAAGCCTGGAGGGCCCGACAAGGTCAAGCCCACCCCCACGCCCCCGCAGCCCCAGGAGCTGTTCTGGCTCTCAGTCACCTTCAGGACGGGAAGCAGGTGAGGATGCTCACAGGCTGGTCCCCAGGGAATCCTCCACAGGGCAGACAGGTCGTGATTCTGCCTCTGCTCCTCCCTCTTCCCCCCCTCCCCCCAGAAGACTTAACCATAGCAGGCTCCGATTCCAGATAAACCCCCCCCAGGAAACACCCACCCTGGGCAGGGAGGGGAGGCAAGGCCATGGGCCCTGGCCCAGAGGGACCCCCACCCCTGCCTGGTCCCTCTTCCCAGGACTTGTCCAGCAGGCCATCCGTCCGGTGACAGGCAAGGTCCTCAGAGTCACAGATCACACACCCACCTCCTGCACCCCTGCACCCACCACCCCCACTAAAGGAAGCCTGTAGAAGCTTCCGGAAAGAGAAATATTAGTGGCAGAGACTAGGCCTGTCTCCCAAACTCTTCTGTCTCTCTATCTCTCTCTGACACTGAGCCCTGAACTGGAAGTCCCTTTCCAACTCCGTGAGTCCATCCCCATCACACAGGTGAGGATGGAGGCCCAGAAGGGCACGGACCCACAGTGCCATCTGGACCACAGGAGGGGGACCTCCCTGCTGTCCCTGGAGCGGGAGGGGGGAGGGGCAAGGGAGAAGGCGAGAGTTACCGACCGGAAGGCGTCATCCATCCCTCAAGACCGGGCTTCTGAGCCTGGTCCAGCAAGGACAGGGGGGTGGGGCTGGGGATGCCACTGCCGCCAGAAGCCTGGGTTCCAGTCCCGCTGGTCCCTGGGGCACAGAGTTCTCGCCCGCCCCCCCACCTAGCCCCTTGCTCTGCACATGGCTCTGCCCGCGGTGCTCCACACGGTGCTCCCCGACGGTTTCCCTGAGTCAGTGCGATGGGGGCAGACCGAGCTGGTCCGTGCCTTCCCACAAGCTCCTGCACGGGGGCGGCTCTCTTCCTGTGCCCCTGCCTTCCGCACGAGACCAGGCCTGGGCATGCCGGCCGGGGGTGAGCGGAGCACTGCCATCCGGAGGGGCCCAACACCGGGAGCCCCTTGCGATCAGCGGCCCGGCTGAATCCACAGCACGTGAGAGACAAGCGCATCGTTGTGTGGCTGTCACCCCGCGTCACTCTGGCAACAGGTGGCCGACAGAGTCCCTAACGCACCAGGTGAGACGGCCTGGCCCCCTCACGGAGGTTCAGAGAGACCAAGGGCTCGTTCGAGGTCACACTGGGAGGGGCTCCCACTCCAGAAGCTCTCCGGAGACCCACCCCCGTGGGTGCTGGCCTGGCAGACAGGGCGAGTCAGTCCCAGCCTCCGTCCAGGAGCCCACGGCCAGTGAGGGAGACACAGATAACCAGAGAAGGCGGACGGACTCAGGCATTTTGGAAAGTAAGGAGGAGGGGACAGGCGTTCCGAGCCCTGAGGATGAAGCCAGTTTCTGCAGCGGGAGAGTGAGAGCGCAGGGGGGCCTTCCTGGCGGTGGCCACACGGTCACCGGCCCCCACTCACGGCCCGGGGCAGCCTGACCCCGGCGGTGCAGGTGAGTTTCACGTTTGCTGGAAGGGGACCCCTGTCACCCCTTTACGCCGGATCTGACGCCCGCAGGGGAAAAGCAGTCACACAGCTGCCGCCGCCCCACCCCCACCCCGGGCCACCTGAGAACAAAGCAGGTGCACAGGGACAGGGGCCCACAGCCTGGGGGGCAGGGCCCTGGCAGCCTCGGCAGAGACACAGCTGGGCCTGGAGGCAGGGCTTCGCCTGGACTTCTTCACCCCTTGGAGCCAGCAGATTCCTTCCTTCCTTCCTTCTTAGCTCAAGTTAGTTTGGATGGAGTTACTGCCATGTGCAAACCTAAAGGGCCCATCAAAACACAATTGCTGGAAACAGAGGGGCGTCCGGGGCCCAAAGACTTCATACAGGTGGTCTTCCAGGGGGAGGAAACCCCAACTCAGAGACCTGGTGGGGTCCGGGCAGCGTTCCGGCAGGACCTTCCGGGGGGAAGGAGCGGACAAGCTGGGAGGCACCTGGACGCGGGGCCCCGAGGCGCCCGGGAACACGCATGTGCAGCGCCTCGCCGTGCCGGGGCTCAGCGCAGCCAGCGCTGTGATTTCCCCAGCGCCCCAAGCACCTGGCTCTGTCCCTGTGCGCAACGAGCAAACCTCTTCTCACGGTAACTGTCCAGGTGAGGGCGGAAAGTTCTGCCCAGTTTATAGGTAACTGGCCGGAGATCAAGGGGCGTGTGGAGGCAGAGCTGCCCGACACAGCCTTTCCTGCCCTCTTGTGTCCTTCGCCTGCTCCGGAAGGTCCCATGGAAGACGAGGAACGTTCTGTGCACGCCGGTGGAGGGAGGTCCAGGGTGCTCCCTCCCTGAGCAAGCCTGCCTCTCCCAGGGGCCTGGCCAGGCTGGGGGGCTCTTGGGGGACAGACAGCACACCTGACTCACTCGTGGGCCCGAGACCACCGTGGGAGCCTGGCGTAGAGCAAGGCTTCAGGGCGGGGGACCCCAAAAGAGCAAAGGGCTTGGGAGGACCCTCGAAGCTTGAAATGGCCCAGGGCTGTGGGGAAACATGGCCAGCAGGCACCCCCCTCCATGGCCCCTCCTCCCCGAGTGCTCCCTGCACACACCTGGCATACACCTTCATGACATCAGGCTTACCTCTCAGTTGAGAAAGTTGAGGCACAGAGAAGCAAAGAGACTTGGGGTATCTGTCTCTCTGCCAGCGGGTTGTACCCCACCTTTTTCTTTTTTCATTTTTTTATGTTTTTTAAATTTATTTTTGAGAGACAGAGAGAGACAGTGCGAGCAGAGGAGGGTTAGAGAGAGAGGGAGACACAGAATCGGAAGCAGGCTCCAGGCTCTGAGCTATCAGCACAGAGCCTGACGTGGGGCTCAAACCCACGAATTGTGAAATCATGACCTGAGCCGAAGCCAGATGCTTAACCGACTGAGCCACCCAGGTGCCCAACCCCACCTTTTTCAAGGGAGGGGACAAACGGACGTGGCAGAGGGACGGCCCGCAGCCAGCCGCAGGGCTCTGAGCGGCGTCTGCCCACCACACACCAGTGGCCCAGCACCCCCAGAGCCCCTCCAGCCCCACGGAGGCCCCAGGCCCTCGCACAGGCCCTCTGGCAGGCGCCAGCTCACCCTCCAGAGGGGCCTGGCCGGGCACCGGGGAGCTGTGCCTGGGCTCACGGTGGGAGCACCCGAGCCCAGGCTCTGAGGGGTGTGGTGGGCCAGAATGGAGGGCCCAGAGCCGGGGCGGGGGCAGGGCAGGCGAAAGAAAGGCCGGGTGGGAGCCAATAACAAGGCCACAGGGTCACAGGTGTCTTCTGTCCTCCGACGAGGGGGCGCACCAGTCCCGAAGCCACATGCAGGTCCTATAAAACATCCTGGAACCTTCTGGAGTGGCGGAGGGACAACACAGGGAAAGCACTGGCGAGTAGCCACCCAATCTCCTTGCCAAGTCGACGAAGCCCGAGGGAGAGAAGGGACATGGCCAGGTCACACGGTCAGGAGCCCCAGCCCTGTAACCCTGGAAGGCCGCTGGGCTCGGGGACCCTCACAAGCTTTTGTGGCTGGCTCGCACCTGCCCACCTCCCCCGGAAGCCCCACCGTCTTCCCCGCTCCTGTCTGGAACCACACGGAGGGCGCCAGGGGTGGCCTGTCGTGGGAGGAGGCCCTGAAGACCAGACCAGTGAGCCCTTAGCCACCACCCCCTGCAGGGGTCCAGCCCAGCCCTGCTGGAGTCCAGGGAGGCGGAAGGAAGTTTGGAAAGAAGTCATTCTCGAAGCAAATGACACGTGGGAGCACACCGACTGACGGAGGGCCCGGCACCCCGTGGGAGGGCCTGCTCCTCCCAGGAAGGGAAACCAATTGGCCCAGTGGCCAGGGGACGGCAGGATTCATGTGACGCCAACCCGAGGGGGACTTCCCAGGGGCCGTCTGCTCTTGGCGCAGGTCCTGGAAGACCTCCCTGGGCCTTCGCTGCCTCCTCGCCCTACCCGACCGCCGCTGCCAGGAGCCAAAGGAGCAGAATGAACCACCTTGGAATTCTCCTGAACCAAGTTCCCAGGCAGGCACACCACGCTCGTTCACTCCACAAAGGTTTATTGGGCTTCTCCTGGGTGTTGGGATCAGGTCACTGCCAAGGGTCCCAGCTGGGCCAGCCGGGGAGGAGCGAGGCCTAAGCAGCAGCAGCTACAGAAACACACCCCTGCAGAGGCCACAGCGAAGGGGGAAGGATGAGGGAAGGAGGGCGCAGGAGGGCAGGGTCAGCCTGGGCCCCCTCTGGGTGGCGCGGCAGTCTGGGTGCGGGCGGCGGCGGTGAAGGCAGTGGGGGAGGAGGGAGGGTGAGGGCTGCCAGGAGGGAACATGCGTGGAGGCTCACAGGCAGAACAGCACCTGGGAATTCCCAGAGCACCAAGAGGCCAAAGGAAGGGGAGACCGAGGGTCAGTGGCCAAGGAGGGCTGTGACCCAGGTCACCATGAGGCTGAGCCAGGGCTCAGCCAGGACATGCTCAAAGGTCTGTGACACTCTTGGCCAGGTGCACAGGCTGGCACATCTCACCCAGAAGCTTTAGGAGGCCGGCAGAGTGGCCCAGGCTGTGCCCACGGGAAGTCTCAGCAGGAACGTCCCTGGTCACTGGGAGCTGCTCACCGGGAGAAAGGCAGGGGCTGTGCCCACCGCACACCCACCGGCCGAGCCCTGCACAGGGCACCAGGGGGAGGGGTCAAAGCCTGGGCAACCCCCCCAAGCCCTCCCTTGTGCAGGGAGACAGCCCCATGAGAATGGCCTGGGAAGCAAGGAGGCTGCCCAACCTTCCCTTGGCTGAGCCAAGCCCCCAACGCCTGTCCCCTCCCCCCCAGCCCCTTTCAAGTTGCTCCTGGACACCAGATGGACCCAGTTCAACTTGTCCTTCCTTTTCTTTCCCCTGCCCGCCCTCTGCTGGAGCTGTGAGAGGGCAGGCAGGAGGGGTGAGGGCGGGCCGAGCCAGACCCAGAAGCATGGGGACCAGCCCCGGCTCCAACTCTGCGGTTCAGAGCCTGGCAGGCCCACTGGGGCCAGGCCTCTGGGCCTTGGATCAAGACTCTCAAGACCAAGGTCTCCTGCTGACCCCCAGAACAGGTCAAGACAGGATGGGCAGCCCACGGGAGGGGCCAGGGCCAGGGTGAGCTGGTGCTCTGCCCTGCAAAGAGGGGAGGAAGGTACAGCTGGGACTCTCGGGGAGGAGAGAGGGCTCAGGAGAGGGAGAAGACCCGGATGGAGAGGAGGCACCAAGCCCGGGCCTGGCTTCCAAAGGCCGTCGAGCACCTGGATCCAGGGTCTGTCCTCACCTTCAAGAGCTGCTGTGGGAGCCGGAAGGGTCTGAGCGCCTCGTCCAGTGTTCTGGAATCCTGAGGTATGGAGTGTAGACTGTCAGCCCAAGAAACCAGCGGGACCCCCAGAGCGGCGACAGCCCCGAAGCCAAGCGCTGCTCCCCGGAGCCTCCCGTGGACTGGGGGCCTGCGGGTTGGGTGCTGCGCGTGCACGGCCGGCTGGACCCGTCCCACTGGTGCCCCACGCCACTGCTGCCGCACAGCCACCAGCTCCAGCTCCACCAGCAGATCCTGGGCGGCTCGAAGGGCTCTACCAGCCCCAAGTGGCTTTTTCATTTTCTGAGACTCAATATGGCAAGGGGGGAAGGGCTGCCCCGTGTCCCTGTCCCAGGTTCTGTGTGGGTGGGGGCAGGGCACAGGTCCTAGACTGGGATCCTCCCCTGCCCCCCCAAAATCCAGGAATCAGGCCTCAAAAGTTGCTCTAACAAAAGTTGGGATTCCCCTTGATCCCGCCGGGAGCGGCAACCCAGACCCCCAAACCTCTCTGAGACCTGCCAAACAGGAGGTTTCTCCCCCCCCCCACAAACCACCCAAAATGGGGAGCACGGCCAAGGAAGGAAACCATTTACTACCTCAGGAGCGCCCTGCGGGAAAAGGGGTGCAGACAAGTAGGACCCCCCACAGCGCCCCAGCCAGGTTTGGCTCCGCGAGAATTCCCTAGCCCACCTGAACGACCCTTACCCAGGGCGGGGAGGGACAGTGAGCATCAGGCTGACTTTCCTCTAGGCAGAGGGTTCCCAGGGCTGTGCAGCCCCGCACCCCTGCTCCGAACAGCAGAGGAATCGCCCGGGTGGGAGATGGAGCAAGGGGGCTTGGTTCAAGCGCCCCCCACCTTCCACTCTGGGTCGTGACTGCTGGGGCCACGGGTCCATCCGGGAGCACCTGCGGCAGAGGATCCCGCCAGGGCCGCGAGACCCGGAGGGAAGGACCTCCGCCCCGAGCGGGGTGTCTACCCGCGCCCGCGGGGTCCCGCAGGGTCCCGGGTGGGGGCCCCTTGCCCTGCAGTTGACTTCTCCAGACTTGTTCCTTCGTCGTCGCCGCCGCCGCCGCCGCCGCCGCCGCCGGGAGCGATTCGCCCTCTCCCTCGCCAGCCCGGCGAGCTCCCACCTCCGCCCCGGGCGCGAGCGCCGCCGTCTCCGTCCCGGATAGAAGTTCGGCGACCGGTCCGCGGGAAGCGCGGCGCACGGGACCCGGGCAGCAGTGGCCCCGGACGCAGCCGCCGCCGCCTCCAGAAAACTCCCCGCTACTGCGAGGGCGTATCTGGAGGCTCGACTCCCCGGACCCGGCACGAGTCGCCTGCGAGCGGGCGCAGACCTCACCCCGGAGGGCCAAGCGGGCCACGGCGCCGCGGGGCTCGCTCCGGGCTTCGGGGACCCCCAGGTCAAGGCACTTCCCCGCCCCGCCGCCCCTGCACGCGAGTCGCCGGCCCGGCGCGGAGCGCAGCGAGGAATCGGATGGTCTCGGACTCGGCGGCGGGGCCGACCGGGACCCCGTGGAGTTGGGGAGTCGCCCCGCACCCCTAAAAGCCTCAACACTCATCCTCGGCTGAAAGTACGCACTTGACGCGTCCGGGCGCCTCCGCGGTGAGTTGCGCTGCGGCGCCCGGGGTCGCCGAAGGTGGCTCAGCTCGGGCGCTCCAGTCTCGACGTTCCCGGGGCAGAGAGCAACGTCCGGGGACGCACGGGACGGGTGCGCCCGGCGGCCGGGGCCGCGCCGGGCGAGGAGAGCGGCGAGAGGGGAGCGCTGCGGCGTTCAGGCAACAGCTACCCCTAGTGGGAGAGCCGCCGGGGCCGCCGCCGCCCCGCGCCCGCCGCCCCGCGCCCCGCGCCCGCCGCGCCCCGCGCCCGAGCGCCCCCGGGTCGGCCGGGGCGCGGGCTCGGCGCCGCCGTTCCGCAGTCCTTCCCGGCCCCGGCGCCGGGCGCTAACCGGCCCGCGGGGCCCTGCCCTCCGCGCCTCCCCGCTGCGCCCCGGAGACCGCTGACCCGAGAACGGCGGCGCCGAGCGGGGACGAGATGGGACGGGGCGGGCGCGGCCGGGACGGCGCGCGGCGGCCTCGGGCAGCGGCGGGGGGCGCCGAGCGCGGTGTGCGTGGCGGGGCGGTGCGGGGGGCGGCCGTGTGCGAGGCGCGAGTGTGAGCGCGCGCGGGAGGCGGGCGGGCTCCGGGAGGCGAGCGGCGCCCGCGGGCGAACGGGGAAGGCGGCGGGGGCCCAAAGTTGCCTCCTCGCCGGCCCGCGGCCCCGGCGGGGCGGGCGCCGGGGCCAGCGGAGCGGCGGCCGCGGCCCCGGGCTCCCGCGGCACCTGGGCAGCGGCCCCGCACGAGCAGCAGCGGCGGGGGCGGCGTTGGCGGCGGCGGCGCGCGGGAAGCGAACCGGAGCTCCGGCGCGGCGCGGCGGCCGCCGGGGAGCTCGGCTCAGGTGCGCGGCGACAGGGGCGCGGGGCGGGCCGCCGGGACAGAGGCCGCACGAGGCGCTACCGCGCGAGCCGGAGGATCCCCCCACCCTCCCTCCCACCCCCGAGCGGACGCCTGGG